>WNGS01153366.1:3744-32606 GCA_020271785.1 Procambarus virginalis
GTTAAATATACTTATGGTTATGGTAAATATGTACAACACAACTCATGTTGTCATAATATTATAGGTAAACTGCAAAGTGTTATATACTTGCTAGGCTGTGCAATTGGTTCATCTCTAGACAAGTGTAAAATCCTACCCTTACATTAGGTTAGCACTATTAATTAAGTTAGACTAGGTTGCTCTATAACACCAGTCTAGTAATGGCCTACCCTTGTATAAGAGTTGGCTGTAAATAATGGTAATATGCAGTAAAAACTATAGTGTGATATTATGTTAAATGTTTATATGTAAACACTTAAACAAAAATTATATACATTTTATGGGTAAAATTAGCCTCTTATCATCCTCTTGTAATGAAATAGCACATAATTGTTCTCTAGTTCAGTCCCTGGAATAATATTAGCGGCTGTTGTAAGTTCTATCCACTATTAGCCGAGGTTGAATGAGTTAGGCAAGAAAATATGTATAGCAGTGTATTCCTGCTATAATTTATAATTTATAATTCCTGCAATATGTGTATATTGCACTGATTAATTTAATAATATATTTCTCTAGACTAGACTATCCATTCGAAGGACCAAACTTACGTGGGGAAAATCCTAGCAAGCAATTATTTGTTTTTATTCTTTGTGAGCAACATTTGCAAATGTTGCAACTCAAACCTGAATCTAAATCATTTATATATATTATAAACAACAGAGTTCCCAATATAGAGCCTTCAGGTACTCCATTTACAACATTTTCCCACCCTGACTTAACACCAGTTATACTAACTCTGTTGCCTTTGGTATAGCCATGCCCTAATCCATCTAAATATAGCACCCCAATACCATGAGCCTCTATCTTTTTAATCAGTCTTTCATGTGGCACTGTATCAAAAGGTTTGCTAAAGTCAAGGTATACAACATCACAAACCTTACCACTGTCAACTGCCTCAATTATGCTGGAATAAAAATATAGCAAATTTGTTAAACATGAACGGCAATATTTAAACCCATGTTGTGACTCTCTTATTAATTTATGTTTTTCAAGATGAAGGCGAATGGTATTTGCAATTATCAATTCAAATAACTTTCCCACAATAGATGTTAGGCTAATTGGCCGATAGTTTGATGCAAGTGATCTATCTCCTTTCTTAAAAATTGGTATCACATTAGCAACCTTCCATGACTCTGGCACTGTGCCTGACTCTAATGATTCACTAAATATGGTATGCAATGGCTCACAAAGCTCCTCTTTGCATTCTTTAAGCACCCCTGGCAAACACTTCATCTGGCCCTGGGGATTTGTTTGGTCTAAGTTTTACTCATTGTTTAATAATATCATCCCTGGTAACTGTTAGATTAGTCAACCAGTCCTCGTACCCACCCACATAGGCTTGTTCGGCTGAAGGCATAGAGTTAAGTTCTTTAGTAAATACAGAGAAAATATTTATTAAAAATACTACTCATCTTTTCGTCATTATCCGTTTTCTGACATGACTCAGTTTGATCCCCTACATATACTTCAAAATGCTTCAGTGCCAGCATCAAAGCCAAAATCTCCTTCTCTACCGTACCTTACGATCTCCAATGTTTAATAAACTTCGTTGAAAAGAAAGATACAGGGCGAAAAATTTCATCCTCCCGCTGTGTCAGTACAGCTCCAGCCTTTACATCACTGGCATCAACGAACAATGCAAATGGTGCTCCAAAATCCGGCGACACTAACACAGGCGCCTCAGTCAACAATCTCTTGGTCTTCTCAAATGCTTCCTGTACTATCTCGTTCCACTCCCACTTCTTGTTCTTCAATAACAAACGTGTCATAGGAGCGGCTAAGGTGGAAAAATTTTCACAGAACTTCCGGTAATACCCGATCATACCTAAGTATCTTAACAACTCCTTCTTTCCTCTGGGTACCGGGAAATTATCGATGGCTTCCACTTTCATTCCTACTGGACCAACTTCACATTGCCCTTACCACATCTCCTAGGTATTTCAAGCGAGCTCTCCCAAACTAATTTTTCGCCCCAAGTTAATCGTCATGTTGGCCTTCTTCAACCGATTTGTTCGACCGGTTAGTTTGCTCACGTACTCCCTCTTCAGGAGTCTACAAATAACCCATTGCACTTTGCAACATCTGGCTTATAACTCACTAGAAACAATGTCTTCTTCTAGATGACCCGATTTCTCTCACACCATGGCTAGCCTGTCTTTGCTGGACACCTTCGCTCCATCTGTCCTCTCTATTTACTGTTTATTTATTTATTTATTTATGCATATACAAGAAGGTACATTGGGATTGTGAGGATACATAATATGGTAATTACAATCTTGTAAAGCCACTAGTACGCGCAGCGTTTCAGGCAGGTCCTTAATCTAAGAAAATTTTAAGTAGGTAAATACTTGCAAAATTTATAAAAAATGATAACAGTTACAAGGCAAGAAAAAAAAAGATGAGAGAAAATTATAGGTATATTAAAGCACATAGGTAGCTCAAATTGATTGCAATGACAGCGTGAATGGTAGTTGACAAAAATTGGTAGGCACAATACAGCATATGGCTAGCACATAAAAGAAGACAGCAATGAACACAATGATAAGGTTGTTTGGGTTAAATACATAAAAATTATGAGATTTGGTAACACTAGGTACAAAGCAAAATTAAAGCTCAATGTAGGAAACTAAGAAGATGAAATTAGGTACTTTTTGGTTTTGCTTTTAAATAAGGCAAAAGTTTGACAGCTTTTCAATTCACTAGGGAGTGAGTTCCATAGAGTAGGTCCCTTAATATGCATAGAGTGTTTACACAGATTAAGTTTGACCCTAGGGATATCAAAGAGATATTTATGTCTGGTGTGGTGGTAATGGGTCCTATTACATCTGTCTAGGGAGAGTTTCAGGGCATGGTTTGCATTTAAGAACAGGGTTTTGTAAATGTAGTTGACACAACAGAATGTGTGGAGGGAGTTAATATTTAGCAAGTTTAGGGAATTAAACAAGGGAGCTGAGTGTTGTCTGAAAGCAGTTAGTTATTATTCTGAAAACAGATTTTTGCTGGGTGATGATGGGCTTAAGGTGGTTTGCAGTGGTAGACCCCCATGCACAGATACCATAATTAAGATAGGGGTAGATTAGTGCATATTATAGTGAGAGGAGAGCAGAGTTAGGAACATAATATCTTATTTTAGAGAGTATACTGTTATGATCTCAGCCTGCAGGAAAAACGAGTCTCCCTCTTGAGAGTTATTCAGCAAGCCTGATCTAACTGGAAGGTCCAGGAATTATAGAGGCGATAACACAGATGTAAGATGGTGTGTTGGATTTATATAAAAGTTTGAGATTATGGGCAATGAACTAGAAAACAGATAAATGA
Organism: Procambarus virginalis; assembly: GCA_020271785.1. NCBI lineage: Eukaryota > Metazoa > Arthropoda > Malacostraca > Decapoda > Cambaridae > Procambarus > Procambarus virginalis. The sequence goes on from WNGS01153366.1 coordinate 7,102, forward strand.
CTTGTTAGGAGATGTGGACAAGTTACTGGAGGCGTGAGGCTCGCTTGTGGAGGGCGATGACCTCACTTGAGGCCAGACATCGCAGGGGAGAAGCCGCGCTTTGACGAGCTCCCGCCAGGAGGGAACCCCTAGTGATATTATCTCCAAGAGAAGAGAAGGTACAGACGTTCCAGCTGTTGAATCGAGCTGAAGACGTTGCGGTCTCAAGTCCTGGACGGCGAGGAGAGAGTATTAAGCCGCCCAGTGACAGTTTTGTGGGCTGTGACAAGCGCCCTGGTCAGACGTTGTCAGAGGGAGAAGCGCCCTCGACCAGATAATCTGTGGTAAGCCCGATTTAAGCCAGTTCATAGTGTTTGCTTGTAGTTGGTCGTGTGCCCAGCGACAGTAGCAATGTTTATTTTCAAGTTAGAAATGTTTTGGTATGGCAGAGAGCCTAAAATAAGAGAGTGAAGTGGGAGGAGCGCGGAGCGACATCCGTCTTCTCTGAGCGCTGGCGGGCAACTGAAGGAGCAGGCTCCTGAGGGAGGAGGCCCCTCCCAGCGTGAGCGAGGCTCGCCCAGCGAGGTGGCGCATGGACTCGCCCACGGGGGGAGTCCACTCTCATTAAATGTAGAAGACAGACAGAGATTGGAGACAAAGATATAGTGTGATTAATTTTGTTTATGAGTTAAAGGGGAAACATTTTATTGGAGTGCAAATGGGTTGCAGGTTTGTCCTTTGGGGAAGAAGTTGCTGAGGACTTCGAAGCCAGCACAGAAGGAGTAGTTGGTGAGACTCCAAGGCAGTGGAGGAGAGGACCTTGATCTGTGAGGAGAAGCAGTGAGGAGGAGTGTCACGTGCTTCTGCAGAGGTGGTGAAGTGCCACAGTTATTCGAGGAAACTTTATGGTGCAGCAGCCAGGAGAGCTGTGGATGATCCTAATAGGAGTAGGGAAGCACCATAGTTGTTCAAGGAATCTTCATGGTAGCAGCCTGGAGGAGCTGCAGAGGATCCTGGTGTTTAAGCCCTGAGGAACCTGAAGTTGTCAGGGTAGTGAAATAGTTCTAACTGATCACTTGTATGGAGGTGAGAGTGTTTGTCATTAGCGTGAACGACGCAGTGAGAGGTGAGTGATTGTTTGCCACTTATGTGCCAAGAAGTGTATATTGAAGTTCAGAGCTACAGACGTAGGCAGGAGTACCTACAGATATATATGTGTTCTAAGACTGATAGAATGGTCGATTGATTCGTTGTGTGGCACGGATCATTTATACTGATATATATATATATGTATGTTATTGCATTCAAATGCTGATTTGCCTTATATGTGTTTATAGGTATATATATATGTATACATTCTTTTGATGCTAGTGTAACATTATATTGTAAGACTTAATCTACTTGAGGAGGTTGATAACATTAGGTAATACCAAGTGCGAGTGTAATACCAAGTGTGTTGTGGAGTGCAACCTGGTTATAATAGTACAGAGTATAGGATTCATCATTATTATTATATGTATGCGTGTATTGTTATGTACTTCGTCCAGTAAATGTACCCAAATTTGCTGGTGTTTGCACTTGTCCCAGTGAGGCTTCCCAGGAAATAGTAAAGAAGGAGAGAGAGAGCAAGAAACAGGAACCACTGCTGTGGACAGGGTAAGACAGAAGTCTAGTAAGACAAAGGTGATTGAGGAGGTCATATTCCATAAGGAGAGAGTGGGGAGTCACAGCGGCTCGAGTGGGCGTGTGCACGTGACAACAAGGCTGCGTGTTGGAGCCGCATCCCCTAAACGTGTGACGTTGAGCCCCTCTCCAAGAGCCAGAAGTGCCTAATGTGATCTCCTAGTGAAATATGAGCATTTGTCGAGTTGTGGGTTGGGTGGTCCATCAGCGGTAACACCACCAAATCCACAACCCCGCAACAATACCAACTGTCTTAGAGATTTTCTTAGTTATGTGTTGAATGTGGGTGCTGAAGTTGAGTCTCTTGTCTAGTCTAGGAATAGGCCAAGAAACTTGCCATCATTTTTATTACTGATGTTAATGTTGTCTATCTGTAGCTGAATTGCATTTGATGATTTGCTTCCAAATAAGATGTTAAGTCTTTTCTATGTTTAATGTTAGTTTGTTAGTTGACATCCATAAGTGGACTTTTTTTAATTCATTATTTATTTATTTATTTATTTATTTATTTATATTTTTTATTTATATACAAGAAGGTACATTGGGTTTGTGAGAATACATAGCATAGTACAGTACTTACACTCTTGTAAAGCCACTAGTACGCGGGGCGTTTCGGGCAGGTCCTTAATCTAACAGATAATTTTAAGTAGGTAAATTCTATCAGAATTAATAAAATGATAACAAATACATTGCAAGAAAAAAATGAGATGAGAGAGATTAGTAAGTATATTAAAGCACATTGGTATACTAAAGCTCTGATTGATTACACTGACAGCTTGATTGGTAATTTAAACAAGATTAATAGACACCATACAGCAGATTGACAGTACATATACGAAGACAGCAATGATCATAATGATAAAGATGTTCAGATTGGGTACATAATGATTGGGAGATTGGGTAGCAATAGATACAGTGCAATTTTAAAGCAAAACGTAAAAAACTATGAAGATGAAATTAGGTACTTTTAGTATTGTTTTTGAATGATGCAAAAGTTGGACAGCTTTTCAATTCAATAGGGAGTGAGTTCCATAGACTGTGTCCCTTTATTTGCATAGAGTGTTTACACAGATTAAGTTTGACTCTGGGGATATCAAAGAGATATTTATTTCTGGTGTGGTGATAATGGGTCCTATTACATCTGTCCAGGGAGAGTTTCAGAGCAGGATTTGCATTTAAGGACAGGGTTTTGCAAATGTTGTTGACACAAGAGAATTTGTGGAGTGAGATTATGTTTAGCATGTTTAGGGTGTTAAACAAGGGAGCTGAGTGTTGTCTGAAAGCAGAATTTGTTATTATTCTGATAGCAGATTTTTGCTGGGTGATGATGGACTTGAGGTGGTTTGCAGTGGTTGAACCCCATGCACAGATACCATAATTAAGATAGGGATAGATTAGTGCATAATATAGGGAGATGAGAGCAGAGTTAGGTACATAATATCTGATTTTGGAGAGCATACCAACTGTTTTAGAAACTTTCTTAGTTATGTGTTTGTTGTATGTGGGTACTGAATTTGAGTCTCTTGTCTAGGAATAGGCCGAGAAACTTTCCATCATTTTTATTGCTAATGTTTACATTGTCTATCTGAAGCTGAATTGCATTTGTAGATTTTCTTCCAAATAAGATGTAGTAGGTATTTTCTATGTTAAGTGTTAGTTTGTTGGTTGGCATCCATAAATGGACTTTTTTTTAGTTCATTTTTAACAACATTATTTAGTGTATGTGGGTTGGGGTTAGAGTAGATGAGGGTAATATCATCAGCAAACAAAATAGGTTTCAGAATGTTAGAGACATTAGGCAGATCATTGATGTATATAAGAAATAGGAGAGGTCCCAAAATGCTGCCCTGTGGCACTCCAACGGTTATTGGTAAAGTGGGAGAGGTTATATTATTGATGGCTACACATTGGTGTCTATCACTAAGATAGGATCGGATATAGTCCAGTGTATGGCCTCGGATTCCATAATGATGGAGTTTACGTAAGAGGTAATTGTGATTAACAGTATCAAATGCCTTTCTCAGGTCAATGAAGAGTCCAACCGGAAACTCATTTTTGTCAAGGGCTGAGTAAATTATATCAAGGAGACCAATAATTGCATCGTTGGTACTCTTTTGGGAGCGGAAGTCAAACTGACAGGGGCTAAGAATGTCGAATTTTACGAGATAGGAGTAGAGCTGTTTGTAGATAATTTTTTTCAAATATTTTTGATAGTATGGGTAGGTTTGATATTGGTCTATAATTGTTAATGTCTGCCGGATTACCTCCTTTATGAACTGGCGTTACTCTTGCTTTTTTAAGGATATCAGGGAAGGTATGACACTCAAGGGATTTGTTGATCAGCAGAGCTATAGGTGGCGCAAGGGCATAGGAGGCGCTCTTGTATACAATGGATGGTATTTCACTGATGTTCCCAGCTTTGGTTTTTAGTGAGTGTATGATGGACACAACATCTGTCGGGCTGACTGGTGAAAGGAGAAGAGAGTTTGGATAGCTGCCTGAGAGATATGTGTTGATATGTGTCTGGGTCTGTGGGATTTTACTGGCAAGGTTAGCACCAACCGATGAAAAGAAGCTATTAAATTCATTCGCCATTTCTAAATCAGATGACGGTATAAGGCCATCCTTGGAGAGTGTTATCCGGTTGTGGGAGTGTTGTTTAGTTCCTAGGATATTAGAGATGGTTTTTCATGTTGCCGTTTGCTTCTTTGAATCTACTCTCAGAATATGAAAGTTTAGCTTTTCTTATGATACTGGTAAGCACTGATGAGTACCTCTTAACTACTTCCTTTGTAACTAGGTCAGTCCTAAATTTCTTTTCATATTCATGTTTTTTTGTTGATTGATTTGATTGTGCCACTTGTGAGCCACGGGTTATTTTTTCTTTTATCAGTTACATGTTTGGAAAGGAGGGGACAGTGTTTTTTACTTATTCACAACATTATTTAGTGTATGTGGGTTGAGGTCTGAATAGATAAGGGTAGTATCGTCAGCAAACAATATAGGTTTAAGAATATTAGAGACATTAGGCAGATCGTTTATATGTATAAGAAATAGAAGAGGTCCTAAGATACTGCCCTGTGGCACTCCAACGGTAGTTGGTAGAGTGGAAGAAGTTGTATCATTGATGGTTACATATTGGTGTCTGTCGCTAAGATAGGATCAGATGTAGTCAAGGGCAAGTTCTTGGATTCCATAATGCTGGAGTTTAAGTAAGAGGTAGTTGTGATTAACAGTATTAAAGGCTTTTTTTAGGTCAATGAAGAGTCCAATCGGAAACTCATTTTTGTCAAGGGCTGAGTAGATTACGTCAAGGAGACTAATGATTGCATCGTTGGTGCTCTTTTGGGTCCGGAAGCCAAACTGGCTGGGCCTGAGTATGTCAAATTTTACGAGGTAGGAATAGAGCTGTTTGTAAATAATTTTTTCAAATATTTTTGATAGAATGGGTAGATTTGCTATTGGTCTATAATTGTTTATGTCCGCCGGATTGCCTCCTTTATGGACTGGCGTTACTCTTGCATTTTTGAGGATATCAGGGAAGGTGTGACACTATAGATTTGTTGAACAGTAGGGCTATGGGTGGGGCAAGGGCATGGGAGGCGCTCTTGTATACAATGGACAGAATTTCACTGGTGTTCCCTGCCTTGGTTTTTAGAGAGTGTATGATGGACACAACATCTGCCGGGCTGATTGGTGAAAGGAGAAGAGAGTTTGGACAGCTGCCTGAGAGATATGTGTTAATAAGTGTCTGAGTCTGTGGGATTTTACTGGCAAGATTAGCACCAACCGATGAAAAGAAACTATTAAATTAATTTGCCATTTCTAAATCAGTTGACGGTATATCCCCATCCTTGTATAGTTTTATTTGGTTATGTGAGTGTTGTTTATTTCCTAGTATACTAGAGATTGTTTTCCAAGTGCTTTTCATGTTGCCTTTTGCTTCATTGAATCTATTCACATAATATGCAAGTTTTGCCTTTCTTATGATACTGTTAAGCATTGATGAGTACCTTTTAGCTACGTCCTTTGAAACTAGGCCAATCCTAAGTTTCTTTTCATATTCATGTTTCTTGTTGACTGAGTTGAGAATGCCACTTGTGAGCCATGGATTGTTTAATCTTTTGTCAGTTACTTGCTTGGTAAGAAGGGGGACAGTGAAGGTTGTAGAGGCTTAGAGTTTTGGAGAGGAAGAGGTTAGCTAATGAATTTATATCCTGGTATTATTGAATTCAGAATCCCAGTTAATATTGTGAAGTGCATCTGTAAGATTGCCTAAAGCTGATTCACTGTGTAGCCTAAATGAAAGTTTCTTGCTTTTTGGTGGTGTTATGTCCATGTTCGCTATGAGAAAGGTAGGATAGTGGTCGATTGTTCTGTCGTAGATTATACCAGATACAAGGGGAGCTGTTATGTTTGTCCATATGTGGTCCAAGGTAGTGGCTGATGTTTGAGTGACTCGGGTAGGTGTGGTGACTGTGGAAATTAGCATACAGGAGTTCATGCTGTTAAGGAAATAGTCAACTTGAGAGCAATTTTGTTGACCCAAGTCAGTATTAAAAGTCTCCTCCCAGAATGATGTGGTTTTTGTTGAGATTGTTGTTTATAATAAGATTCCTTAGGTTGTCTGAGAAAGAAGCTATGTTAGTATTGGGAAATCTATAGATGGCTCCAATAGTCAAAAAGGATTTAAGGGATTTAATTGTAAACTGAGCAAAAGAATATTCACAGTAGTCATCTCTGTCACTAATGACACTGTTGCAGATAAATGTATCTCGGTAATATATAGCTGTGCCACCACCTTTTTTATTAGGCCTACAGTTATGAATGGCTTTATAACCAGCTAAGTTGTAGAGTTGGGTATAGTCTTTATTTAGCCAAGTGTCTGTTAAAAAATGAATGATAAGTTAGTACCTAGTGCTGTGAGTAATGCATTTATATCGTCAAAATGTTTACCAAGTGATCTAACATTTTGGTTGTAAACTGATAAACAGGTGCTATTTTGGAGTTTGTTTTTAGCCAGGTGTGCTGTGAAATACTTGCAATAATGATGATCAATGTGCTGGTTGGTGTAAATATGAGACAGAAGATTTTGATCAGGATCAATATCAGTGTGCACAGAGATGCAGAGGGATCACGATGCAAGACACACGATAAAGCAAAACACAAGAATAAAAGCAAATACAATAAAATAGTAACAAATTAGTAGTAAAATAAAGATCCAATAGATAGCCAGGAAGGATACAGAAGTTAGATAAAATAAAAAACAAAAAATCAGTAGAGACTGACAATATAAATGTAAAATAAAAAATAATAAGAAAAATAATAATCATAGAGTAAAATGATCTTAGCGATAATTAGCTTAGTAATGGTTAATTAAAATCCTATAATTAATATGAACCTAAGAAAACAAAGTGAGCTCAAATAGATAATTCCAAGAAAAGAAAAAAAGATGACATGTAAATCTAGAAATTTACTCAAATATAAATCTAAGTGTTAAAAATAAACAGGGTGAGAGTATATTCACGTGGAAGATTTTACTATGATACTGAGGTAGATGCTTATATAAACAATTGTACTATTAATTAATTCCAATAAATTATTACACGAAACAAACACCAAGTTACTTTAAATATAACAGTGTAATGAAAAGCCCTAGGTTTAGTGACAAGGGGATTAACTAAGAACAAATAATTAAGAGTAAAAAACAAGCAATTTTAACAACAAAGATGACAAACAAAAAATAAAAATAAAATTAAAAACCTTTGGAAAGAAAAGGCAGAGCTTAAGTACACTTTGGTAGTATGTGAGACTACAAATTATGTTCTGGTTTTTCAGCTGATATCCCACAGTCATCCAGGAAAGAAGTGAGGTGTGCCTCAGTGGTTATGACATAAGTTTTTCCAGAGTCAGTCTTCCTAGCTATTATTTTACCATCACACACAAAACAATGTTTAATAGCAGGGGATCTTTTGCAGATTCCACGTAGTTTAAATAAGAGATTTTGTCTGAATCTGGTTAGACATTCGTTCACATAAACATTGGATTTCATAGCGACTGCAGCAGTGATAAGATCTGACTTGCGGGAGCAGCTATCTAATTTCACACGAATCTTCCTGTTATTTGTACCAGATGATTTCGTACCCACTCTATAAGCTGACTTGATGTCACTTGCTTCGATTGAATAATTCATCTCAGTACGCAATACCTGGATCACGATGGCAGTACAGTCTTCTCTGTCAGTTTCGTGGGGGTTTCCTCCCTCCGTTTCTTCGTCTTGCATCCCACATGTCAAGAAACAGACATTTACTGTCTGTACCTCCTCTTTCATCCTCGTATTTTGGTTCATCATCCTCATGTTTCAGACTGTCGTCACAATACTTTAGTCTCTCGTCCACATAATTTATTCTCCCGTCTTCACACTTCCATCCACCGCCATCATACTTCCGTCTCTTGTCATCATACTTCATTTCTTCTTCGACGATCTCTTCTTTCATCTCCTCACTTATCTGAGACTTCATCTTCTTCGACTTCCATCGAACCTTCAACTTTCTTCTATTCCTGCATGCTTGCATTATCATCCTCTTCTTCTCCTGTTTCGCTCTACTTCACCACTCCAATTCTTCTTCATCTCTTCCTCGAGTACTGTATTACAATCAACAGCACTCGACCATACTTGTTGCTGTATCTCTTTTAGAGTGTTCATAAGCATCTCTCCACACATACTATCTCTTCTCACTTCCTCTTCACGGCTATCACTCGTTTTCGCTATCTCTTCTTCACACTTCCCGTGAAATGCGTCAACTCTTGACATCTCACACGACTCAACTTCATCATCCCTACACGTCTGTTCCCGTGGACAACTTGACATTCCACTCTTATCCTCAGTCTCTCCACCTTCTCGTTCACCTCTGTTCAGCACAGTTATCTCCACTTCCTGGCTCTCAATTTTAGCGGGCTGGGCTCTATTCAGGTCCACTCTGTCCACATTAGTTCTCTCCGGCAGGGGTCACCTTCACTTCTGTCCTCACTGAGCCTTCATATTCCTGAACTAGATCTTCACCAAACAGCCACGCTATCTCCACGTTGATATCTTCTATCGGTGGAGTCGACACTGTCACATCCTCACCAGTGTCTTCCTCGTCGGCCACCTCAGCTCTTGTCATTACCGAGGCAGGGTACTCAATGACTCGGCTGTCCTCTGACTCATTCTCTAGGATGCCCGTCAGGTCTCTTTCATCAGGTGTGCCATCAGTGCCGTGGCCCTCCTGGCACTCTTTTGGCACATCTTCCACCACGAGCTTCGGCAACACCCTATAACCGCACAAGTCATTACCCAGGATCACCTGGACTCCTGGAACAGGTATGTCAGGACATACTCCTAACATCACCTGCGCCGACACATAATCCAACTTCAGCTTGACAGTACAGATGTGCATGTCACCCTCCGACAATATCCCATACACCTTAATCTTCCCACTGTCAGCCAAAATTCGCTCATCCGCGATCAGACTTCTCATAATCAGGCTCTGATTTGCCCCAGTATCCCTTAGTATACAAACTTTTACCTCAGGTCAGATCTGGAAGCGTATCCGCAAGATAGCGGGTAAGTTCGTTCCCGATGTTTCCCCTGTCCTTCACCTCCGTGGTACTCTTGTGGCAGACCTGTTGCAGGTCGCTACCGAACTGGGTTCTCACTTTTCTTCTGTTAGCTCTGGTCTTCATCTTCCCCAATCTTTCCTTCTTCGCAAACCTGTCCTCGAGTGTCGTCCTTCAGATTTCTGCACTCGTCTTCGACTTTCCTATAACGATCCCTTCTCTCTCTCTGAACTTCGTTCTGCCCTGGCCCTCTGCGGCTCTACGGCAACGGCTCCAATGGTATTCATTATGAGATGCTTCGCCATCTCCCTCTGTGCACGTCTCAGTATTTACCGAGTCTGTGTAATCGGATCTGGGAGTCGTCGTCAGTCCCTGAGGACTGGCTCGATGCCGTTGTCCTCCCTCTTCGCAAACCAGGGTCTCTGGGAACTTCCCCTAAGGACTTTCGCCCTATTGCCCTCACAAGTTGTGTCTGCAAACTCTTTGAACGTATGGTTAACGTTCGTCTGATGTGGTTCCTGGAACACCATCACCTCCTCTCCCCTTCTCAATTTGGTTTCCGCAAGTGCCGCAGCACGACAGATGTCCTGGTGAACTTATAGGTCTATATTCGTACTGCTTTTGCTGCGAGGACCTCCGTTGTTACCGTCCTTTTTGACCTGGAAAAGGCTTACGACACCACTTGGCGATATCATATTCTATCCCAGCTTCATTCTTTTGGCCTTCGTGGTCATCTTCCTCTCTTTCTCCGCAGCTTCCTCTCTCGTCGTTCCTTTTGGGTGCGCCTTGGTACCGCTCTCTCTGCCTCTTTTCAGCAATACGAAGGTGTGCCCCAGGGTAGTGTTCTGAGCACTACTCTCTTTCTGGTTGCCCTCAATGGTCTTCTTTCCTCTCTTCCTTCAGGTGTCTTCTCCGCTCTCTATGTCGATGTTCTTACCCTTTGCTGTCAGGGTGATGATTCGCCTCTCCTTCAGCGCCGGCTTCAACTTGCGATTGATGCCGTGTCGTCTTGGGCCACCGATCATGGCTTCAAGTTCTCTACTTCTAAGACTTGTGCCATGTCTTTTACTCGGAAACGGGTCGTTCTTCGTCCCTCTTTGTCACTTTATGGTCATCCCCTTGAGTACAAAAATTCCACGAAGCTTTTGGGGTTATTCCTTGATACTCGTTTGTCTTGGTCTCTCCATATCTCTTACCTCCGTGTTGAGTGCTCTAAGGCCCTTACCCTCCTTCGAGTATTGTCCCATACTTCTTGGGGAGCAGATAGGCGCACTCTCCTTGCTTCCTCTCTCGTCCTGTCTGAGCTCGATTATGGTTGCCCTGCTTACTCGTCTGCTTCTCCTTCTGCTCTTCGCCGTCCTAATGCTTTGCACCATACTGGGCTGCGCCTCAGTTCTGGTGCCTTTCGTTCGACTCCCGTCCTTAGCTTGTATTTTGACACTGGCTTCCTATCTCTCCAGGACCGCCGTGATCGCTACTGTCTTTGCTATCTTGCGCGGTCCTTGCAACATCCTTCCTCTCGGCTCTGTCGTGCTTTACTTTTTACCCCTCCTGCGGTTCCTGTTCCTTTTCACCACCTCCCTCTTTCTGTCCAGTTATCTCGCTTACAGGATTCTCTTTCCGTTCGTTTTTCTAATGTTTCTCCTCGTGTTGTTCCTTCTTTGCCCCCGTGGAGAGTCCCCTTTCTGCAGTTTTGTACTTCCTTGACCCGCGTCACTAAAGCTTTTACCCCTCCTACGGTTCTAAAATGCCTTTTCCTTGAGCACTTTTCTTCTCACTCCCCTCTGTTTCTGTCTTCACCGATGGGTCTAAGTCTGCGGACGGTGTTGGCTACTCTGTTGTTTTTCCTGATCGCACTTATATGTGTCGCTTACCTCCGGAGACTAGCATCTTTACAGCGGAGCTTTATGCTATTCTCTATGCTCTTCCTCTCCTGCTTTCTCGTTGTCAGTCTTCCTTTGTGGTTGTTGTTGACTCTTGTAGTGCCCTCATGGCTCTCGGGTCCTTTAATCCGGTTCATCCAGTAGTTGTCGAGATCCAGAATTGGCTGTTTCTTGTTCACAGTAAGTTTAAGTCGGTTGAGTTTTGTTGGGTTCCCAGCCATATTGGTGTGTCTTTAAATGAGCGTGCAGATGCTGCCGCCAAGGAATCTGTCTGCTCTTGTTCCAACTCTCGTAAAGGTATTCCATATTCTGACTTTTACCCGGTTATCCATTCCTCCATCCTTACCCGTTGGCAGGCTTCTTGGTCGTCTGTTACTGGTAACAAACTTCGTACTCTTAAATGTTGTGTTTCCTCGTGGCCATTCTCCTACCACCGTAACCGGCGGTGGGAAACTGCTCTGGCGAGGTTGCATATTGGCCATACTCGCTTAACCCATGGTCACTTGATGGAGCGCCGCCCTGCTCCTTATTGTGCCAATTACATTGTCCCTCTTACGGTCGTGCATGTCCTTCTTGAATGTCCTGACTTCCGGGACGAGCATATGTCTTGCTTTCCGACCGCCCCTCGCGGTCACTTGTCCCTCAATAGAATTCTTGGTGACTCGGATACTTTTGATATCGTTCGCCTTATGAGTTTGTGTTCTGGTATTGGCATCCTTGGTGTTATTTAGCGCCCTCTGATTATTCCGCACATTTGATGGTGCTACATAGCCTTCCCGGTTTGGTGCCATCTTTTGATAATTACTTACTTACTTCTACCTCAGGTTGGCCTTCTATACTGACCCAACCTTTAATAATGAACGGCCTATACCACTCGTTCATTAAGTTCCCTTTCTGCAGTTTGTCCTTTAATACATTAAAACATTTGTTTCAGGGGTCACAGCTCTCTTGCCCTGCCGACAATCTCGCATCATGTGACCTAATATGTTACAATTGTAACATCTCATTCGAGAGAAGTCTCTGCTATCTATTCCTGAGTGGCTCTGACTCTGTCCACTTGCGCTGGAGCTCCTCGGATCAGGCACACTACCTATACACTGTAGGGGTCTGACTGGACTCTTGATTTCTCAGCACACGATTAGCGTCTCGTTTAATTCCTTCATCCTCACTTTCAGATGAAGTGTACGACCTACTTTCCTGAGCTTTAGGTTACTTAGACATATTCTCCCATCTATCAAAATTTTTTTCATCCCAGGCTTCCCCTGAGTCTGCCATTGTTACGTCTCGCCTCACTTTTCACCCTGTTTTCCCTTAAGCTCTTATTTACCCCTGTAATCATGTCCGCCCTATCTGCGGCATCTCTTACATTCTTCATTCGTGCCTCTTGGATCTTGAACTTCGTCTCGGGGTGCATCATTTCTAGGAATTTCTCCATGATCATCAACTGTTTTAGATCAACATAAGGTAGCACCCCGGCAGCCTCCATCCATCTCTGGAAACACCTTTCCAGATCCCTTGCCATCTCAGCAAACGTACTTGCTGGAGCCTTCATCATTTCTCTGAAGCATTTCATATATGCTTCTGAGGTCAACTGAAATGAGCGTAGTATGCTGTTCTTGACTATCCCATAATCTTTGCATTCCTCCAATGATAGCTGGGTATATGCCTCTCTGGCGACACCGGTCAACCTTAATTGAACCAAATGGGCCCGTTCTTCCTGTGGCCATTCTTTGATGTTGGCTACCTTCTCGAAATGCTCGAAGAAGCTCTCCGCCTCCTCAGGCATAAATAAGGGAATGTCTTTTTCTCTGACTTTATTATCTAGTGGGTGCAATACATGCGTGGTGCTTTCTGGCAACCCATGTTCAATCCTTTACTCTGCGAAAGTTTCATTTGCTTTTATCTCCATTTGTTTAGTTTTCTCTTTTTCTCTTTCGAGTTTGGCTCTCTCTCTTTCTATCTCTAGTTTAGTGTTCTTGTTTTCCTTTTCTACCTCTACTTTAGTTTTATCTTTTTCTGCTTCAGTTTTCATCTGAAGTTCTAACTTCAACTTTTCCAGCTGAAATTGCCTCTCTTTACGTTCACGTTGCATCTGGAGCTCTAGCTGGAACCGTTCTAAGCTCCTGTTCCTGCGACTACTACTACTTGATCCTTGGGATCTCACTTCGTCTTGTCCATCATCCTCCTTTCCACTTCCGACTCCTTTCTGGGCTCCTTGTTCTTAGCTGTCAACTGTCTAAGGATATCATCCTTCATCCCTGCCACTTTAGATAAATTCATCTTATTGCCACATTTCTCTGCTATCTGTTTCAACTGTTCTTTAGTGAAACCCTCCAAATCCTCAGGCTTGCTTAACTCTACAAACGCTTGCACCTTTTCCATCCTGTCCAGTGGGTCTTCCCGAGAGAGAGAGAGAATGTACCTGTGGTCACACAGGCTAGCAATAGGTAGCCCACATAACTGAAGCAATGAGTGAATCAGTCCAACCTCCTAGACTTGAACTGAGGGTATGCCAATCCAATATCCCGGACAGGCATCCAAATATCTGTTCTGACCTGAGGGGGTTGGGGTTTATGGAACTTAAACCTCCAAAGAGAGCTCTGGTTGTTGCACCAGACTGTTACTCGCGTACAGGTGGACAACGTCCCCCAACCACTCTCTGCCGGAACAGACAACCGACCTTGACAGCCACACTCCCGCTACCATCGATCGACCAACAATGAACACTGGAGTGCGTGAACTTTTCTCATGAGATCACCCTGTATGCCTCTTGATCTTGGAGAGGGGTTCAGCATCACATATCTAGGGGATGTGGCTCCAACACTGGCCTCGTTGTCCTGTGTACACACCCTACCATGACTCCCCACTCTCTCCTTGTTTGGAATGATCTCCTAAATTCCCATTATACAAATTAGTATTCTCTGCCACCCTGTCCGCAGCTGTGATCCTCTCTCTCTCTCTCTCTCTCTCTCTCTCTCTCTCTCTCTCTCTCTCTCTCTCTCTCTCTCTCTGCTTTCTGGGAAGCCTCACCAGAACAAGAACAAAACCCGGTTAACAATACACATTAATATACGAAAAAACATACACGAAACATGGCATAAAAATAATGAAATATTGGCATACAACATTCTAATCTGCTACAAGCTGGTAGCAATGAAATATCATATCCTGGCTTCACCTGTGGGAAAACCTGCTGAGATTGATATAAGAGGAGACTACCAGGGACTTGTACTGAACTAAATTAAAATTTACTGTCTGCAAAGTAATTCAACTAAAATCTCTAGCTATGGTTGTAAATCCTAGCTCCTCTTTTCCTAATGACAGATTATGGGCTGTAAGGGGCAGGTGGGGTGAGTGAATTAGTTGATAGGTTGATTGCAGTTCCACATCCACCTGCCAACAGGTATCTCACATCAGCTTGTATTTTATACAAGGATAAGATTTAATAAATTCAGTTATTTGACTGAACACTGGCTCTGTTTAAATCTGAGATTTAAACATACACAGTCTAGCCTAGCACCATAGCAATTAACAGCCAATACACTTATACTATAAACAATACAAATAGTAAATTGTAAAAGTATGATAAATGACTTGAATGAAGTCCAAGTACTGTTACTGAGTACTAAAATTATATTCAATTAAATGAACTTTATGATTACTTAAAACATAACTAAGCAAGCAATTGTTAACTTAATTTATATATATTCAAGTATATGCAATGTATTTATATTCGATGTATATGATTAAATACAGTCAGCTTGCTGAATCTCTTCCAACACTCTGGACACTCATGAGGATTTGTTTATTGTAACAACTTTTCTGACAGTGGACACTCATGAGGTTCAGAGCTTGGATAAGACTCTGCTGTACCACAATATTAATAAACTTACAGAAATATGAGGCGTTGCCTCGCTTATAACCGACAATCAGACTTATAGAATATTAATGTTATACTAGCATTCAATTGGCCAATTAATACGCTACTGTAATAACATTCAATAAACTTATCTGAAGCCGGGTGCCTGTCTGACAAAGTGTGCCAGACTGAAGAACTCTCTTGTCGAGTTTAGGCACGATATTTTATATCACAGCGTTGCTGTTTGATGTACGGGTAGCGTTGCTACGGTTATTACTGCGTTGCAGAAGAATGATGTAGATTAGGGTAGGAGGTGGAGACTGCGTCACTGAGTACTCCACTTCACTCTTATTTTACATAAATGTTCTAGGATTTTCCTTGTTGATATATTGTCCAGGTACTCCCCCAGTTCTAGAGAGTGTTCACTGGTGATAATGATATTAGATAAGGTGTCCTTGAGCTGAATAATGTTCGCTAAGGGACCGTCACGTGTACACTCAGTTGTGTAAACAAACGCGTTCTGCCCCGGGCTGTGGTGGGCGCTTCTTGTTCCCAAGATGCCCCTCCCACTCTCCCTTGAGAGGTTGCTTCAATGAATATTGATTGATTATTTTTACAGTCTAGACTTATGATTGAGATAAGATGTGATTATAATAAAATTAGATATAGGATTTAAAGATTATAAGTAGTACTTGATAATACCACTGATTCTTATTAAGGATTTTGATTTTATCTCTACCGGATGTTACATCAGTGTTCCAATAGATTTTTAATTAACAAATCCTTCTAGAAGCTTCTGGATCCTTGAGAGAACATGCACTAAGTCACGTAGGCATCTATAGGGCCCTATGACGTACGTGATCTTAGTGGCATCATTATCTAGGATCAAGCTATATATAATGATCTATTGTGATTCTGATATGATTTTGATTTGATATAGATATGATATAGATAATATAGATATGATTTGATATGATATTGATATGATATAGAAATAATACATTTCTTAGATGATTATTAGATATGGTGGGTAAAAATTTCCCACATCACCAACCGCCCATATCAAGTGGCTGCTCAACTCTTGGCTTACCACTTACTACTCCCTCACTAAATAGGATTGCAATATCGTCACAACACTATCGTACAATCAGCTTAAAAAGTATATAAAAACCTCAGCCTATGGCTGAAACGCCAGAAACATCTTCATAAATATTCTCCAACACAAAAAGAAATCACTCTCACCTTACACTGCATTATATACGCCAATAAGCATACAAGCACTCCCCTTATACTTATGTGTGATCACCATGAACTTCTGTTCTGCTTCTAGAGGCTCACTACCATTTATATCTCTAGGCTCTCCAAAATAGTCAACAGGCCTTCGGCAGTCCTCACAAACTGCTACACAATGAAGCTCTCATCAAACACCAGTGATGCTTCACCACTGATCCCACAGAAACACTTGAAAACCTCCTCTTCACTGCTGCTCCTCTACACTGCTTGAGGTCAATTCCTCGCTATGGGGGTTCAGCTTTCCCACAGAGTTCAGCATACACTCCTCCAGCCTCGAAGTTCCATTAATTTCTTTTCCCAACAAACCGCAATTTTCATTGCGATGCCAATAAAAATGATTCCAACNCCTGCTATAATTTATAATTTATAATTCCTGCAATATGTGATATTGCACTGATTAATTTAATAATATATTTCTCTAGACTAGACTATCCGTTCGAAGGACCAAACTTACGTGGGGAAAATCCTAGCAAGCAATTATTTGTTTTTATTCTTTGTGAGCAACATTTGCAAATGTTGCAACTCAAACCTGAATCTAAATTCATTTATATATATTATAAACAACAGAGGTCCCAATATAGAGCCTTCAGCACTCCATTTACAACATTTCCCACTCTGACTTAACACCAGTTATACTAACTCTGTTGCCTTTGTATAGCCATGCCCTAATCCATCTAAATATAGCACCCCCCAATACCATGAGCCTCTATCTTTTTAATCAGTCTTTCATGTGGCACTGTATCAAAAGGTTTGCTAAAGTCAAGGTATACAACATCACAACCTTACCACTGTCAACTGCCTCAATTATGCTGGAATAAAAATATAGCAAATTTGTTAAACATGAACGGCAATATTTAAAACCATGTTGTGACTCGCTTATTAATTTATGTTTTTCAAGATGAAGGCGAATAGTATTTGCAATTATCAATTCAAATAACTTTCCCACAATAGATGTTAGGCTAATTGGCCGATAGTTTGATGCAAGTGATCTATCTCCTTTCTTAAAATTGGTACCACATTAGCAATCTTCCATGACTCTGGCACTGTGCCTGACTCTAATGATTCACTAAATATGGTATGCAATGGCTCACAAAGCTCCTCTTTGCATTCTTTAAGCACCCCTGGCAAACACTTCATCTGGCCCTGGGGATTTGTTTGGTCTAAGTTTTACTCATTGTTTAATAATATCATCCCTGGTAACTGTTAGATTAGTCAACCAGTCCTCGTACCCACCAACATAGGCTTGTTCGGCTGAAGGCATAGAGTTAAGTTCTTTAGTAAATACAGAGAAAATATTTATTAAAAATACTACTCATCTCTTCGTCATTAACCGTTTTCTGACATGACTCAGTTTGATCCCCTACATATACTTCAAAATGCTTCAGTGCCAGCATCAAAGCCAAAATCTCCTTCTCTACCGTACCTTACGATCTCCAATGTTTAATAAACTTTATTGAAAAGAAAGATACAGGGCGATAAATTTCATCCTCCCGCTGCGTCAGTACAGCTCCAGCCTTTACATCACTGGCATCAACGAACAATGCAAATGGTGCTCCAAAATCCGGCGACACTAACACAGGCGCCTCAGTCAACAATCTCTTGGTCTTCTCAAATGCTTCCTGTACTATCTCGTTTCACTCCCACTTCTTGTTCTTCAATAACAAACGTGTCATAGGAGCGGCTAAGGTGGAAAAATTTTCACAGAACTTCCGGTAATACCCGATCATACCTAAGTATCTTAACAACTCCTTCTTTCCTCTGGGTACCGGGAAATTATCGATGGCTTCCACTTTCATTCCTACTGGACCAACCTCACATTGCCCTTACCACATCTCCTAGGTATTTCAAGCGAGCTCTCCCGAACTAATTTTTCGCCTCAAGTCAATCGTCATGTTGGCCTTCTTCAACCGATTTGTTCGACCGGTTAGTTTGCTCACGTACTCCCTCTTCAGGAGTCTACAAATAACCCATTGCACTTTGCAACATCTGGCTTATAACTCACTAGAAACAATGTCTTCTTCTAGATGACCCGATTTCTCTCACACCATGGCTAGCCTGTCTTTGCTGGACACCTTCGCTCCATCTGTCCTCTCTATTTACTGTTTATTTATTTATTTATTTATTTATTTATTTATTTATTTATTTATGCATATACAAGAAGGTACATTGGGATTGTGAGGATACATAATATGGTAATTACAATCTTGTAAAGCCACTAGTACGCGCAGCATTTCAGGCAGGTCCTTAATCTAAGATAATTTTAAGTAGGTAAATACTTGCAAAATTTATAAAAAATGATAACAGTTACAAGGCAAGAAAAAAAAAGATGAGAGAAAATTATAGGTATATTAAAGCACAAAGGTAGCTCAAATTGATTGCAATGACAGCGTGAATGGTAGTTGACAAAAATTGGTAGGCACAATTCAGCATATAGCTAGCACATAAAAGAAGACAGCAATGAACACAATGATAAGGTTGTTTGGGTTAAATACATAAAAATTATGAGATTTGGTAACACTAGGTACAAAGCAAAATTAAAGCTCAATGTAGGAAACTAAGAAGATGAAATTAGGTACTTTTTGGGTTTGCTTTTAAATAAGGCAAAAGTTTGACAGCTTTTCAATTCACTAGGGAGTGAGTTCCATAGAGTAGGTCCCTTAATTTGCATAGAGTGTTTACACAGATTAAGTTTGACCCTAGGGATATCAAAGAGATATTTATGTCTGGTGTGGTGGTAATGGGTCCTATTACATCTGTCCAGGGAGAGTTTCAGGGCATGGTTTGCATTTAAGATCAGGGTTTTGTAAATGTAGTTGACACAACAGAATGTGTGGAGGGAGTTAATATTTAGCAAGTTTAGGGAATTAAACAAGGGAGCTGAGTGTTGTCTGAAAGCAGTTAGTTATTATTCTGAAAACAGATTTTTGCTGGGTGATGATGGGCTTAAGGTGGTTTGCAGTGGTAGACCCCCATGCACAGATACCATAATTAAGATAGGGGTAGATTAGTGCATATTATAGTGAGAGGAGAGCAGAGTTAGGAACATAATATCTTATTTTAGAGAGTATACCAACTGTCTTAGAGATTTTCTTAGTTATGTGTTGAATGTGGGTGCTGAAGTTGAGTCTCTTGTCTAGTCTAGGAATAGGCCAAGAAGCTTGCCATCATTTTTATTACTGATGTTATGTTGTCTATCTGTAGCTGAATTGCATTTGATGATTTGCTTCCAAATAAGATGTAGTAAGTCTTTTCTATGTTTAATGTTAGTTTGTTAGTTGACATCCATAAGTGAACTTTTTTTAATTCATTATTTATTTATTTATTTATTTATTTATTTATTTATTTATTATTTATTTATTTATTTATTTTTATTTATTTATTTATTTATATACAAGAAGGTACATTGGGTTTGTGAGAATACATAGCATAGTACAGTACTTACACTCTTGTAAAGCCACTAGTACGCGCGGCGTTTCGGGCAGGTCCTTAATCTAACAGATAATTTTAAGTAGGTAAATTCTATCAGAATTAATAAAATGATAACAAATACATTGCAAGAAAAAAATGAGATGAGAGAGATTAGTAAGTATATTAAAGCACATTGGTATATTAAAGCTCTGATTGATTACATTGACAGCTTGATTGGTAATTTAAACAAGATTAATAGACACCATACAGCAGATTGACAGTACATATACGAAGACAGCAATGATCATAATGATAAAGATGTTCAGATTGGGTACATAAAGATTGGGAGATTGGGTAGCAATAGATACAGTGCAATTTTAAAGCAAAAGGTAAAAAACTATGAAGATGAAATTAGGTACTTTTTAGTATTGTTTTTGAATGATGCAAAAGTTGGACAGCTTTTCAATTCAATAGGGAGTGAGTTCCATAGACTGGGTCCCTTTATTTGCATAGAGTGTTTACACAGATTAAGTTTGACTCTGGGGATATCAAAGAGATATTTATTTCTGGTGTGGTGATAATGGGTCCTATTACATCTGTCCAGGGAGAGTTTCAGAGCAGGATTTGCATTTAAGAACAGGGTTTTGTAAATGTTGTTGACACAAGAGAATTTGTGGAGTGAGATTATGTTTAGCATGTTTAGGGTGTTAAACAAGGGAGCTGAGTGTTGTCTGAAAGCAGAATTTGTTATTATTCTGATAGCAGATTTTTGCTGGGTGATGATGGACTTGAGGTGGTTTGCAGTGGTTGAACCCCATGCACAGATACCATAATTAAGATAGGGATAGATTAGTGCATAATATAGGGAGATGAGAGCAGAGTTAGGTACATAATATCTGATTTTGGAGAGTATACCAACTGTTTTAGAAACTTTCTTAGTTATGTGTTTGTTGTATGTGGGTACTGAAGTTGAGTCTCTTGTCTAGGAATAGGCCGAGAAACTTTCCATCATTTTTATTGCTAATGTTTACATTGTCTATCTGAAGCTGAATTGCATTTGTAGATTTTCCTCCAAATAAGATGTAGTAGGTCTTTTCTATGTTAAGTGTTAGTTTGTTGGTTGGCATCCATAAATGGACTTTTTTTAGTTCATTTTTAACAACAATATTTAGTGTATGTGGGTTGGGGTTAGAGTAGATGAGGGTAATATCATCAGCAAACAAAATAGGTTTCAGAATGTTAGAGACATTAGGCAGATCATTGATGTATATAAGAAATAGGAGAGGTCCCAAAATGCTGCCCTGTGGCACTCCAACGGTTATTGGTAAAGTGGGAGAGGTTATATTATTGATGGCTACACATTGGTGTCTATCACTAAGATAGGATTGGATATAGTCCAGTGTATGGCCTCGGATTCCATAATGATGGAGTTTACGTAAGAGGTAATTGTGATTAACAGTATCAAAGGCCTTTCTCAGGTCAATGAAGAGTCCAACCGGAAACTCATTTTTGTCAAGGGCTGAGTAAATTATATCAAGGAGACCAATAATTGCATCGTTGGTACTCTTTTGGGAGCGGAAGTCAAACTGACAGGGGCTAAGAATGTCGAATTTTACGAGATAGGAGTAGAGCTGTTTGTAGATAATTTTTTCAAATATTTTTGATAGTATGGGTAGGTTTGATATTGGTCTATAATTGTTAATGTCTGCCGGATTACCTCCTTTATGAACTGGCGTTACTCTTGCTTTTTTAAGGATATCAGGGAAGGTATGACACTCAAGGGATTTGTTGATCAGCAGAGCTATAGGTGGCGCAAGGGCATAGGAGGCGCTCTTGTATACAATGGATGGTATTTCACTGATGTTCCCAGCTTTGGTTTTTAGTGAGTGTATGATGGACACAACATCTGTCGGGCTGACTGGTGAAAGGAGAAGAGAGTTTGGATAGCTGCCTGAGAGATATGTGTTGATATGTGTCTGGGTCTGTGGGATTTTACTGGCAAGGTTAGCACCAACCGATGAAAAGAAGCTATTAAATTCATTCGCCATTTCTAAATCAGATGACGGTATAAAGCCATCCTTAGAGAGTGTTATCTGGTTGTGGGAGTGTTGTTTAGTTCCTAGGATATTAGAGATGGTTTTCCATGTGCTTTTCATGTTGCCGTTTGCTTCTTTGAATCTACTCTCAGAATATGAAAGTTTAGCTTTTCTTATGATACTGGTAAGCACTGATGAGTACCTCTTAACTACTTCCTTTGTAACTAGGTCAGTCCTAAATTTCTTTTCATATTCATGTTTTTTTGTTGATTGATTTGATTGTGCCACTTGTGAGCCACGGGTTATTTTTTCTTTTATCAGTTACATGTTTGGAAAGGAGGGGACAGTGTTTTTTACTTATTCACAACATTATTTAGTGTATGTGGATTGAGGTCTGAATAGATAAGGGTAGTATCGTCAGCAAACAATATAGGTTTAAGAATATTAGAGACATTAGGCAGATCGTTTATATGTATAAGAAATAGAAGAGGTCCTAAGATACTGCCCTGTGGCACTCCAACGGTAGTTGGTAGAGTGGAAGAAGTTGTATCATTGATGGTTACATATTGGTGTCTGTCGCTAAGATAGGATCAGATGTAGTCAAGGGCAAGTTCTTGGATTCCATAATGCTGGAGTTTAAGTAAGAGGTAGTTGTGATTAACAGTATTAAAGGCTTTTCTTAGGTCAATGAAGAGTCCAATCGGAAACTCATTTTTGTCAAGGGCTGAGTAGATTACGTCAAGGAGACTAATGATTGCATCGTTGGTGCTCTTTTGGGTCCGGAAGCCAAACTGGCTGGGCCTGAGTATGTCAAATTTTACGAGGTAGGAATAGAGCTGTTTGTAAATAATTTTTTCAAATATTTTTGATAGAATGGGTAGATTTGCTATTGGTCTATAATTGTTTATGTCCGCCGGATTGCCTCCTTTATGGACTGGCGTTACTCTTGCATTTTTGAGGATATCAGGGAAGGTGTGACACTATAGATTTGTTGAACAGTAGGGCTATGGGTGGGGCAAGGGCATGGGAGGCGCTCTTGTATACAATGGACAGAATTTCACTGGTGTTCCCTGCCTTGGTTTTTAGAGAGTGTATGATGGACACAACATCTGCCGGGCTGATTGGTGAAAGGAGAAGAGAGTTTGGACAGCTGCCTGAGAGATATGTGTTAATAAGTGTCTGAGTCTGTGGGATTTTACTGGCAAGATTAGCACCAACCGATGAAAAGAAACTATTAAATTAATTTGCCATTTCTAAATCAGTTGACGGTATATCCCCATCCTTGTAGAGTTTTATTTGGTTATGTGAGTGTTGTTTATTTCCTAGTATACTAGAGATTGTTTTCCAAGTGCTTTTCATGTTGCCTTTTGCTTCATTGAATCTATTCACATAATATGCAAGTTTTGCCTTTCTTATGATACTGTTAAGCATTGATGAGTACCTTTTAGCTACGTCCTTTGAAACTAGGCCAATCCTAAGTTTCTTTTCATATTCATGTTTGTTGTTGACTGAGTTGAAAATGCCACTTGTGAGCCATGGATTGTTTAATCTTTTGTCAGTTACTTGCTTGGTAAGAAGGGGGACAATGAAGGTTGTAGAGGCTTAGAGTTTTGGAGAGGAAGAGGTTAGCTAATGAATTTATATCCTGGTATTATTGAATTCAGAATCCCAGTTAATATTGTGAAGTGTGTTATATAAATAAAGTGAGACTTGCTATGGGGAAACTGGTACTATTAAGGGGTAAGGGTAAGTAGAATAGAGGTATCAAGAAATGGGAGAATCAAAAGGCCCGGCCCCCAAAATAATCTATCCACAGTAATAAATGCTTGCTACTAAACCTGGTTAGTCTAGGAAATGATTATTGTACTCCCACACAGGAATAAGGGATACTCTGTTCAACTTACTTATTTATTAACCCCTTAACACCCCCCATACACAATCACACCAATAACAATTTAATACTAACTTTACCACCCAATCTTACGTTAAAAGCCTTGGTCCACCTAGACAGGATACAAGGTTTTACACTGAAAGCAAGCTAGGGTAAAGCTCTACTATAACACACTGGAGTCAGCTTAGGTAGGGGACCACGTGGTTATACGGGACCTCCGTTAGCATAGCAGGTAATATAAAACTTAAATAACACTTACTACACCCCAGGTATACTACTCTACACATATAACGATAGGTATGCCAGACATATACAAACTGAGTAATGGAGTACTTAACCAACTAAGTCACAGAAATAAAGAATTAAGAGGAAGGAGGAGAGCGCGTCTGAACAGCACAGCAGTCAGCAGAGAAGACCGTCTCCCTGCAGCATGCGTGTGGTGCTGGGAAGAGCCCAATTGATCATACAGCTATACACATTAAAACATCTTCCCTTATGCCTCATATTGCTACTTTCCTCATTCTACGGGTAGTTAAACTTATAACAATGTTACTTAATCCACAACAAGTTTAAGAGTCTAAATGCTTTGTGAGCCACACAAATATCGTACTTCTGGCAGGGATGATTACAAACAGCTACATCTCTCTATGCGTGCCCTGCCATATTGTCGTTAATAAGCTCAATTTTGACCTCTGGTTCCATCTAAAGAACCCAGAGTCGTAACACTCCTCCCCCCTCAGAGAAAAAAAAAATGTGACTACTAGAATAGTAGTCATATTTTTTTGTAAGAGTATACAGAATAAAATGGACATCCATGACATAATAAAAAATCAACCAAACAACAATTTCTCTGTCAAAAAAAAATTACAAGGGAATTCTCTGAAAGAAAAACATACACACAAAACAAAAAAAACAAAAGGAAGTAAATAATTGGACACGGGATATTTAATGTCACAGGAGAACCTAAAAAAAAATAACTAAAGCATGACATTTGGTATGGCTTCCTGCGGCTCAGATGAATGTTACTCAGGCAAGCGGGACAGAGCGTCGGCTATCACGTTGAGCCGGCCCGGTAGGTGGATAATAGATAGATTAAAGTCCTGTAGGTACAATGCTCACCTGAGGATGCGCTATTTTTCTGCTTCATCTGATTCATGAAAACTAATGGGTTATGGTCCGTGTACACTTCCACTATATTACCTGTGAGGTATACTTCGAACTTTTTGCAAGTTAGCACAAGCGCCAACGCCTCTTTTTCTATCACCGAATAATTGCGCTGCGCCTTGTCAAATTTCACAGAGTAATAATATACTGGGTGTTCCACTTTATCATCCCCAGTTTGCAACAACACTGCACCAGCACCCGAGTCAGACGCGTCAACTTGAATTTTAAACGGACGGTCGAACCTTGGACTAGCAAGCACTGGGGCGGAAGCTAAGATCAATTTCAAGTTTTTAAATGCCTCTGCACAGTCCGATGACCACTTAAATTTAACGGCCTTCCGCAACAAATCTGTGAGAGGAGTGGCCACACTGGAAAAGTTTTGACAAAAGCGTCGGTAGTACGCACACATACCGATAAATCGTTGAATGTCCTTTTTAGACCTGAGCGCTGGATAGTCCAGAATAGCACTATTTTGTCTTGTCGAGGTAACACTTTTCCTTGGCCCACTTCATAACCGAGTACGTCACTGTGCCTTGGCCAAAATGACACTTTTTAGCATTTAAGGTTAGATTTGCATGTTTCAACACTGGGAACAACGGCGTAACCTAGCTATGTGGTCAGCCCATTAATATCAAAGAGCCAATATCATTAAATACGCCCGACAATTGGCACATTAGCGAGCAAAGAGTTCATTAGCCTCTGGAACGTGG
>WNGS01153366.1:33633-55067 GCA_020271785.1 Procambarus virginalis
GAAGCAAATTAGAGATAAGCCCAAGCTTCGTCTTGAGGCAAAGCTCAACGCCTAAGCCATATTGATGCTCTGTCCACAGAGCATTTCTCTCTCAAATCATATACACTGATGGTCCCTAACCGCACCACGGGTGCAGCTGGAAGTGCAGTTGTTCTGACAATGGGCGATGGCTTGTACTTTGAGTGGGGAGTCCGTATAAACAATTGGGCCTCCTACCCTTCAGACCGAACCTATTGCCTTGATCCTTGCACTGAAATGTGTACAAGTCTCCAACTTGATACATTAATTGTAAGTGACTCCTTATCATCCTTAAATGCTCTCACTCTTTAAGACATAACTGTAACATGCTCGTGTCCGAAGCTAGACACAAATACAACAAAATTATTAAGGATGGTAACAGAGTCCATTTCATGTGGTCTCCATCTCATGTTGGCCTCCTAATGCATGATAGAGCTGATAAGTTAGCCAAAGAATCTGCCTTTAAAGGAGCCGTTGAGTGTAACCTTGGATTGTCAATGAGCAATCTGAGAGCAGAAGTACACCGAGAACTTCAACAAGATCTTGTAGATCTGAGGCAAAGTGAAATTGACACCAGTAATTCCATCTATCATCATACTATCATGCAAGAGGAGCCACACATCTATGGATCATCCAATAAAATCAGCAGACTTCTAGATGTTACTGCTGCTCGGCTTAGACTCGGTTACAAGTATCTCTGGGAATTCTCATTATCTGCCGATGTAGACCTGACCAAATGTAAACTGTGTCAACAAAATTATTCTCACACCCTCCGTCACTATGTGATGGAGTGCGAAAAGATACGTGAATTTAGAGACAATTCTATAACCAATGTTCCAGCGATGTGTAAATATTTCATTCAAAATGATCTGCTACCAGAAATTTTAGCCAAATATCCCCAGTTTGCTAACTGTAGGTAGTAACTGAGTGATTGTAACCTATCCACCGCTGCCCACTGGATGGGAGGCGGTGTGCAGGACAAACATATAAATTTTGACACTAGCTCTCCACATATGTCAGTTGCTTAATTTAGAACCTGTACTTGAGGTCGATCTCGAACCCATTGTTGATGTGACGACTTATATTGATTTTTGTAACTAGCTCATCAAAATTGTAACTTACTTAGCTAAATGAATTGTGGGGCTCAGTCCCTGAGCCCATTATGTGCCTCTGTAACCCTTTCCACTACCGCCCACAAGATGGGTATGGGGTGCATAATAAATGAACTAAACTAACTAACTTTTAATGTGTCCCCTTTTAACAGAGCTTGTATGTAAATTTGGTGGTTTTAGCAATATTGGTATTAGCATCCACTGCATCAACAAATTTGTTCCAGAAGTTATCCCAACTTTCATACTCTGTTCCAAAAAATGTTGGTAAACTAATTGATGGTAGTTTGACTTCTGGTTGTATCAGGTTAAGGGAAGCTGTTATGGTGGTGGCTTTGCAATGAGTAATTATGTTAACAAAGTGCTGTAACTTGGTTTGAATGGCATCTTCATAATCTACCTGTTCATTTATGACTATCGCAAATCACTATCGTCTATGGTAGTGTCAGTAAGAACAGCCTCATATTTCTCTATTTGGCTTCTCACTTGGTCGATTTCTGTTTGGCAACCTTATGATAGCCCTCCAGTTCCACATGATTAACTGGAGTTTGTTTACACAGATCCTCTCATTTATGAATCTGGTTAAATGGCCTTTAATTCCTGCAAGGGTCTGTTTCACTTTTTCCTGCAGTAGACATGATGGCTGCTTTTGCAAGCCTTGCTGCAGTTGTACTAGGGCCAAGCCTTGATGGGCTTGGACTAGAGCTGCTTAACATTTAAAATATACATTATATAGTCATACACACAAATGATTTGAGTGGTAACCCTGTGTCTATGCTTGTTTCACCTCAAGTTAGTTTGTCTTTATCACTCGTAGTTGGTACAGAGACACACATATTGCTCAAAGGTGATATGATTATAGTTAAATATACTTATGGTTATGGTAAATATGTTCAACACAACTCATGTTGTCATAATATTATAGGTAAACTGCAAAGTGTAATATACTTGCTAGGCTGTACAATTGGTTCATCTCTAGACAAGTGTAAAATCCTACCCTTACATTAGGTTAGCACTATTAATTAAGTTAGACTAGGTTGCTCTATAACACTAGTCTAGTAATGGCCTACCCTTGTACAAGAGTTGGCTGTAAATAATGGTAATATGCAGTAAAAACTATAGTGTGATATTATGTTAAATGTTTATATGTAAACACTTAAAGATAAATTATATACATTTTATGGGTAAAATTAGCCTCTTATCATCCTCTTGTAATGAAATAGCACATAACTGTTCTCTTGTTCAGTCCCTGGAATAATATTAGCGGCTGTTGTAAGTTCTATCCACTATTAGCCGAGGTTGAATGAGTTAGGCAAGAAAATATGTATAGCAGTGTGTTCCTGCTATAATTTATAATTTATAATTCCTGCAATATGTGTATATTGCATTGATTAATTTAATAAATATTTCTCTAGACTAGACTATCCGTTCGAAGGACCAAACTTACGTGGGGAAAATCCTAGCAAGCAATTATTTTGTTTTTATTCATTGTGAGCAACATTTGCAAATGTTGCAACTCAAACCTGAATCTAAATCATTTATATATATTATAAACAACAGAGTTCCCAATATAGAGCCTTGAGGCACTCGAACATGAATTAAGCTCTCTTCAGATCTCGGTTACTAACTCTAAATCAGCAGAAACCTCTAAGAAGCAAAGAAGAGATGTTACAAAAGTTAGAGAACCATTTTAACTCCCTACAACAGCAACACACTGCAACCCAAGATGAATCAGACCAACTTAAGCTCCTTGATTCTGTTATCATCTCATCAAATGATTTTCCCCAAGAAACTGACAGAGAAGACTGTACTGCCATCGTGATCCAGGAATTGCGTACCAAGTTGAATTACTCAATCGAAGCAAGTGACATCAAGTCAGCTTATAGAGTGGGTACGAAATCATCTGGTACAAATAACAGGAGGATTCGTGTGAAATTGGATAGCTGCTCCCGCAAGTCAGACCTTATCACTGCTGCAGTCGCTGGGAAATCCAATGTTTATGTGAACGAATGTCTAACCAGGTTCAGACAAAATCTCTTATTTAAACTACGTGGAATCTGCAAAAGATCCCCTGCCATTAAACATTGTCTTGTGCGTGATGGTAAAATAATAGCTAGGAAGACTGACACTGGAAAAACTTATGTGATAACCACTGAAGCACACCTCACTTCTTTCCTGGATGACTGGGATATCAGCTGAATAACCTGAACATATTTTGTAGTCTCACATACAACCAAAGTGTACTTAAGCTCTGCCTGTCCTTTCCAAAGGTTTTATATTTTTATTTTTATTTTTATTTTTTGTTTGGCATCTTTGCCTGTTTTTTTACTCTTAATTATTTGGTCTTAGCTAATCCCCTTGTCACTAAACCTAGGGCTTTTATATTATCCTGTTATATTTAAAGTAACTTGGTATTTGTTTCTTGTAATCATTTATTGGAATTAATTAATAGTATAATTGTTTATATAAGCATCTACCTCAGTATCATAGTAAAATATTCCACACGAATATACTTTCACCCAGTTTATTTTTACACTTAGATTTATATTAGAGTAAATTTCAAGATTTAATAAGTTTTACATGTCATCTTTTTTTTCGGAATTATCTATTGAGTTCATTTTGTTTTCTTAGGTTCATACCAATTATAGGATTTTAATTAACCATTACTAAGCTAATTATCTTCAAGATCATTTTACTTTATGATTTATTGTTCTTATTATTTTTTATTTTACATTTATATTGTCAATCTCTACTGATTTTTTGTTTTTTATTTTATGTAACTTCTGTGTCCTTCCTGGCTATCTATTGGATCTTTATTTTACTTCTAAGTTGTTACTATTTTATTGTATTTGCTTTTATTCTTGTGTTTTGCTTTATCGTGTATCTTGTATCGTGATCCCTTTATCTGCATCTTTATGCACACTGATATTGATCCTGATCAAAATCTTCTATCTCATATCTACACCAACCAGCACATTGATCATCATTATTGCAAGTATTTCACAGCACACCAGGCTAAAAACTAACTCCAAAATACCACCTGTTTATCAGTTTACAACCAAAATGTTAGATCTCTTGGTAAACATTTTGACGATTTAAATGCATTACTCACAGCACTTGGTACTAACTTATCGTTCATTATTTTAACAGAAACTTGGCTAAATAAAGACTATACCCAACTCTACAACTTAGCTGGTTATAAAGCCATTCATAACTGTAGGCCTAATAAAAAAGGTGGTGGCACAGCTATATATTACCGAGATACATTTATCTGCAACAGTGTTATTAGTGACAGAGATGACTACTGTGAATATACTTTTGCTCAGTTCACAATTAAATCCCTTAAATCCTCTTTGACTATTGGAGCCATCTATAGATTTTCCAACACTAACATAGCTTCTTTCTCAGACAACCTAAGGAATCTTATTATAAACAACAATCTCAACAAAAACCACATCATTCTGGGAGGAGACTTTAATATTGACCTGGGTAAACAAAATTGCTCTCAAGTTGACTATTTCCTTAACAGCATGAACTCCTGTATGCTAATCCCCACAATCACCAAACCTACCCGAGTCACTCAAACATCAGCCACTACCTTGGACCACATATGGACAAACATAACAGTTCCCCTTGTACCTGGTATAATCTACGACAGAACAACTGACCACTATCCTACCTTTCTCATAGCGAACATGGACATAACACCACCAAAAAGCAAGAAACTTTCATTTAGGCTACACAGTGAATCAGCTTTAGGCAATCTTACAGATGCACTTCACAATATTAACTGGGATTCTGAATTCAATAATACCCAGGATATAAATTCATTAGCTACCCTCTTCCTCTCCAAAACTCTCAGTCTCTACAACCTTCATTGTCCCCTTCTTACCAAGCAAGTAACTGACAAAAGATTAAACAATCCATGGCTCACAAGTGGCATTCTCAACTCAATCAACAAGAAACACGAATATGAAAAGAAACTTAGGATTGGCCTAGTTTCAAAGGAAGTAGCTAAAAGGTACTCATCAATGCTTACCAGTATCATAAGAAAGGCAAAACTAGCATATTATGTGAATAGATTCAATGAAGCAAAAGGTAACATGAAAAGCACTTGGAAAGCAATCTCTAGTATCCTAGGAACTAAGCAACACTCACATAACCAAATAAAGCTCTACAAGGATGGGGATATACTGTCATCTGATTTAGAAATGGCTAATGAATTTAATAGTTTCTTTTCATCGGTTGGTGCTAATCTTGCCAGTAAAATCCCACAGACTCAGACACATATTAACACATATCTCTCTGTGAGATTTTTCTCTACGCCTACCTCCCTTAGGAGGTGGACTACAAGTTTAAAGGCTGCTCTTGGCAGTTAAGCATGAGTCCAGTAGAAAAAGGAGAAGCGGGAGCAAACCGCCAGGCTTCCACCAGCAGGGGTGAAAACCTGTCCACAATAGGCCGCTGGTTCCTCCTAGTTAAACATGACGTTAAAACCAATAAAGGGTAACCGACGGGTTCTCACAATCAAATTTTATATTTGTTGTGGCGCTATGAATTGGAATTCGAATTCCCAAGAGCACAGCCGTCATATCAAAGATCAAAACAACAATATCAATATATCAGAACATGGGTGTGGCACAGAATAGTTGAAGGTTGACATCAAAGACCGTTTTCTGTACAATAAACAATTTATTAATAACAAGAGACTAGACTACTACATTATCGAGTTTACATTTACGTTAATGTCCATCCAGTGGCACTATAACCAACAGCTAACTAGCAACCCTTGCTGTGTGGCTGCATACTGAACTAACCTGAACACAGGTGTGCTCACTGACGACGCAATATTGCAAATTCAAAGAAAAATATCACAGACTAAGTTACACCACAGCGAGTGATTTAATTACGTTAATGTCCATCCAGTGGCATTTGCAACACAGCTATTCAACAGCCCCTCGAGAAATGACAGCAGGCTCCATCCTGCTGACACTTCGGGCTGACAACATGAACTAACTGAACAAATTAAGTATCCACTGATGACACAAGCAAGCAATCAATAGTGACACGACTTAAGGTGTCAGCTACTCTAATCACGAGCTTAAGGTCCTCCCGCCCAACAGGAGCGACCCCCGTAACTAGGCGGGTAGTCCAACAGTGACTCCCCCTATCACAACTAAAGTGAACAAAGTCAGGCAAGGTGGGATTCTGGGACACAGCTCCACTCATCCCTAAGTTACTTTACCCTCGTCACTAGACGATAACCAAAAGAAATTGCCTTAATCAATTACAACATTGATTATGTGAATAATGATGGAAATTGACTGATCACAGCAGTCAGCAACAAAGTACTACTTTAATCACAAACAAGTGTCTCACGCTAGACAACAACATGATAGTACTCTACGTTAACACAAGTCCTCTTGTCACAATAACTCAAACTCTTAAATTACATCACACTTGACTCCTTGCAAGTATTCAGTGAGTAATTCTTAATTAAGGTCAAACGGACCACTAATTACATCCCAATTGAGTTACGTTAACTAAGCCTACCCCAAGTGGGTGGCTTCTCAACAGTCTGTGTATCATTAATTACTTTTTCTATGAGTGCTAATTACCCTAATTAACCTCGAGCAATTAATTAACTGTCACCAGGACCGATAATTAATCATACATAAATACGTCTCACTCCGCACTGCCTAAGCAGGTCTCATCAAACACTGTGAATTCACGGAAGAGGAGTTAATTACTAATTAACAATGAGTGCAACTTAATCCACTGTCACCAGACAGAATATGATTAATATAACGTATTATGCTAACCCCATGACCTCGCTTTACCGAGTCATCTGAGTCCTCAAGACTCCAGACGTTAATTACTCCACTAATTATCATGAGCCACTAATTGCCCTAACCCCGAAAGGCAGTTAGTCTCGAGCAACTGACGTTAACACTATCACTGACAGACTCTGACAGATCCTCTCCCACTACGTGAATTCATGATGAGAATGCTAATTACATAATTAGCTAGAGTGGTCAATTAATTGTCACACGGACAATTAATTGCACCGGAAACGTATTCCCACAAGCTCAAGTTCAACACTGTTCTCCCATAACAGCCCTCACTCATTCAACAACTACAAATGTGCACCCCCTTATCCAGTTAATTACCCCTAATTAACTCACTGAATCCTCAAGTTCTCAACACAACTTAAAGAAACAAAGTAACCCTAAGGTTACATAGGTCACACATATAATGGCATGCAAAACAACATAAAATAGCACTGCCCACATACGGTTGCGACTACTGCAACTCGTTAATTACTATGCCCACACAGTAATGACACACGGTTTTGCAACAATCAAGGTATCCCCATATTACTGCCCCTCTAATCTTGCAAACGTTGCAAAAGATCGCCCGATCCCGGTGGCTTCAGCAAGACAATTTACGTTAATATAAGGCACCGTCGCTCTACGCGGACAGCTGGCACTAATTCTCCCATAATTAGGCAAATTAACAAATTGCTCGCTCCCATTAAGTGACTGAGAATTTCCCTGAATACTCAAAGGGTCCCTTTAAATCCTCAACACAGTTCCTAGGACAGTAATAACGTATACCTGATACCACTGCACAAACCTGCACATAATGATACCGTCAGCATGCCCCCCATGCTAATGACATCATTAGGCAATCAGTCAGCGATCACATCTACTGACTCACCACACAACATAATACATGCAACATGCAAATGAAACATATGGAAATGGCCTCCATAAACAATGCAAATTAATCACCAGGACAATATACAGACCTCAGGATGTCCACTAATAACCCTGCCCCACGGGCCTGCTTAATTAACTCTAACCTGGCCTAATTACACAATGAGGTACCATGGCACTAACCAAGGCTGAACGATTATACAGAATCGACAGACTGGATCATTTATATGATGATTTTCTACACTGACTGGTCCCATACTCTAGTCAGTCTACACACAACATCTCTACAGATATACAATTATATCACTACATGATTTACTGTGACAATTTCCCTCTCCAGGTACTGCCCCACAGTCACCTGGGCGTGCCACAGACAGGTGTCTCAGCTGCTTCCCTAGCCTGGCCGGGCTAGGGGCCCACACAACTTTTCTCTTATTTCCCTTAATACTGAGACACTGTTACACTGATAAAGTACTCACGTGTCCTTCCACACATTTTTCTCATTTCCCAGGTCCTTACCACCTGGCTGTCAACACTTAGCTTGCTCCTCGTGCGTCGACAAGATGTGGCCCTAGGCTGTCCTGGGAAGGTGGCCAAGGGGGGTGGCCAAAGGTGGTGGCCAACATGTGGCCACCGCGTGGCCTTCAGGAGGGTGGCCACGGGTGGCGCGTGACGTCACAGCACCCCACCCCACCCGGGCTGCTCGCGCGCGGGGGTAAGGTGGGTGGCCTGGCCGAGCCGGTGGGTGGCCTGGCCGAGCCGGTGGGTGGCCGGGCGGCCAGAGGGCGGCCTGGGTTGGCCGCAGGGCATACACACATGTGGATGGGGAATCACCACTACCCCCCAACACACTAGAGCATGACTCGCTCTTACACTGGGGTGACAGGGGTGACACTGGCCGGCGTCACCTACCACATGGACGACGTCGGGCGGAATTCAAAGTCCAACAGGGGCCTGTAATAACACCTTAATTACACTGGTAGGTCCTGCCCATTATTCCACCCAATTGTCCATGAACATACAGGATAATCTGAGCCACCTGCTACCCCATGGGGCTCTGGTAGCTGCCCCATGGGTGATCACTGTCTCTGAGGCTGTCCTGCATTTATCGGTCCCAGTTTCTCGCGAATTTGGGCTTCGACACACCCAGGGTGGCTGGAGTGCCATGCAAAATGAATAAACTGAACGACAGGAGCGATAACGGTGGTGGGGGTGGCAGGCCCGCCACCCCCACCTAGACACTGCTTACACCCTGGCTGCCCAATTCAAACTCCCCTCTTGGCGGGCTAGAGAGACTCACATCCCCATATCTCTCCCCCTACCTTGTCTTGACCAATCAGCAGGAAGCCGGCACTGTTCCTCATGCCGCTTCCAATAACAGCTCTTGGCGCCAAAACTCGGCATAGGAGCAGGGGTGCCTAGACCAATCACAGACGCCCCTCGTCCTGTGGCGTGGCGTGACGTCACAAGGAGATGTAGGCCTGGAGACAGTGGCGCGATGTCTCACTTGGGGGGGGGGGAGCCAACGTTCACCCCACTGTCCCCCCTCCACCCGTAACGGTTCTTGAGGCATACTACCTTCTCACACCACTCTCCCAATCTCTCTGTTTCACAGAACAGGAAAAATTTGCTGTAATTCTCTCTACAGAGCAATCACAGAGCTCTAATTAGTTTTAACTGACAGCATTTAACATAAGCTTTCATATGACATCCAACAAGTATATGTAAATTTTGAAAGCTTCAGTTTCTAGAGTCCCTAGAGCGACTAGCCTATTCTAGAAACTAGGAAAACTAGCTGAGGAGATTCTACATCTCCTCACACTCGCAGGCAGCTATCCAAACTCTCTTCTCTTTTCACCAATCAGCCCGGCTGATGTTGTGTCCATCATACACTCTCTAAAAACCAAGGCAGGGAACACCAGTGAAATTCCGTCCATTGTATACAAGAGAGCCTCCCATGCCCTTGCCTCACCCATAGCCCTACTGTTCAACAAATCTATAGAGTGTCACACCTTCCCTGATATCCTCAAAAAAGCAAGAGTAACGCCAGTCCATAAAGGAGGCAATCCGGCGGACATAAATAATTATAGACCAATATCAAATCTACCCATTCTATCAAAAATATTTGAAAAAATTATTTACAGACAGCTCTATTCCTACCTCGTAAAATTCGACATACTCAGCCCCTGCAAGTTTGGCTTCCGGTCCCAAAAGAGCACCAACGATGCAATCATTAGTCTCCTTGACGTAATCTACTCAGCCCTGGACAAAAATGAGTTTCCAATTGAACTCTTCATTGACCTAAGAAAAGCCTTTGATACTGTTAATCACAACTACCTCTTACTTAAACTTCAGCATTATGGAATCCGTGGCCTTGCCCTTGACTACATCCGATCCTATCTTAGTGACAGACACCAATATGTAACCATCAATGATACAACTTCTTCCACTCTACCAATTACCGTTGGAGTGCCACAGGGCAGTATCTTAGGACCTCTTCTATTTCTTATATATATAAATGATCTGCCTAATGTCTCTAATATTCTCAAACCTATATTGTTTGCTGATGATACTACCCTTATCTATTCAGACCTCAACCCACATACACTAAATAATGTTGTGAATAATGAATTAAAAAAAGTCCACTTCTGGATGTCAACGAACAAACTAACATTAAACATCGAAAAACTTACTACATCTTATTTGGAAGCAAATCATCAAATGCAATTCAGCTACAGATAGACAATATTAACATCAGTAATAAAAATGATGGCAAGTTTCTTGGCCTATTCCTAGACAAGAGACTCAACTTCAGCACCCACATTCAACACATAACGAAGAAAGTCTCTAAAACAGTGGGTATACTCTCCAAAATCAGATATTATGTACCTAAGTCCGCTCTCCTCTCACTATATTATGCACTAATCTACCCCTATCTTAATTATGGTAGTTGTGCATGGGGGTCTACCACTGCAAACCACCTTAAGCCCATCATCACGCAGCAAAAATCTGCTATCAGAATAATAACTAACTCAGCTTTTAGACAACATTCAGCTCCCTTGTTTAAATCTCTAAACTTGCTAAATATTAACTCCCTCCACACATTCTCTTGTGTCAACTACATTTACAAAACCCTGTTTTTAAATGCAAACCATGCTCTGAAACTCTCCCTGGATGGATGTAATAGGACCCATTATCACCACACCAGAAATAAATATCTCCTTGATATCCCCAGGGTCAAACTTAATCTGTGTAAACACTCTATGCAAATTAAGGGTCCTAGTCTATGGAACTCACTCCCTAGTGAATTGAAAAACTGTAAAAGTTTTGCCTTATTTAAAAACAAAACCAAAAAGTACCTGATTTCATCTTCTTAGTTTCCTACACTGAGCTTTAAATTTGCTCTGTACCTAGTGTTACCCAATCTCCTAATCTCCTAATTTTATGTATTTAACCCTACCAACCTTATCATTGTGTTCATTGCTGTCTTCTTTTATGTGCTAGCCATATGCTGTTTTGTGCCTACCAATTTTTGTCAACTACCATTCAAGCTGTCATTGCAATCAATCTTAGCTGCCTATGTGCTTTAATACACTGTACCTACAATTTTCTCTATTTTTTTTCTTGCCATGTATCTGTTATCATTTTTTTATAAATTTTGCAAGTATTTACCTACTTAAAATTTTCTTAGATTAAGGACCTGCCCGAAACGCTGCACATACTAGTGGCTTTACAAGACTGTAATTACCATTTTATGTATCCACACATTCCCAATGTACCTTCTTGTATATGCATAAATAAATAAATAAATAAATAAATAAATTTACAACATTTTCCCACTCTGACTTAACACCAGTTATACTAACTCTGTTTCCTTTGGTATAGCCATGCCCTAATCCAACTTAATATAGCACCCCCAATACCATGAGCCTCTATCTTTTTAATCATTCTTTCATGTGCACTGTATCCAAAGCTTTGCTAAAGTCAAGGTATACAACATCACAAACCTTACCACTGTCAACTGCCTCAATTATGCTGGAATAAAAATATAGCGAATTTGTTAAACATGAACGGCAATATTTAAAACCATGTTGTGACTCGCTTATTAATTTATGTTTTTCAAGATGAAGGCGAATGGTATTTGCAATTATCAATTCAAATAACTTTCCCACAATAGATGTTAGGCTAATTGGCCGATAGTTTGATGCAAGTGATCTATCTCCTCTCTTAAAAATTGGTACCACATTAGCAATCTTCCACGACTCTGGCACTCTGCCTGACTCTAATGATTCACTAAATATGGTAAGCAATGGCTCACAAAGCTCCAATAGATTACCATGGGTGGTCCCCTTCCATCTATTAAGCGCGTGAACTCCGTGGGCCTGGAGTTCACTGGTCGTGCTGGATATCCAGAAATAGCCGTGGTTCTGTGCGACTTGCTTCATGTCCCTGTGATGGACGTTGACGGCATTGAGCTTGTGACTGCCCATCGAGTTGTCATCAAACTTGTGACGGCGGAGGTGTACCGTGATTTCCTCGGTCGTTACGAGGGACGCTCGTTGTCGATGCCGGGTTGTGCCGGCTTTGTCTCCGTATCCGACCGGAGTGGTGCGCTGACTTATGTCAGTGTGCATGGGGCGCCCCTGGAGTTTCCCGAGGATCTTCTTCGGCGTTACTTCCAGCGGTTTGGAGCGGTCATCAGTGTGAGGGTCAACACGATATCCTCTGGGAGGTATGCCGGGAGACGGACGAACATTCGCACCTTGGGGATGCGCCTGCGGTCGGATATTCCATCTTCGGTCCGGCTTCTGGGGTGCTACATCCGGGTGTACTATGCCCGACAGCCTCGGACCTGTTTCCGGTGTGGCCTGATGGGGCATCAGGCTGCCGGGTGCGATGCGGCCCAGGTTGCCCCTGTCAACCTATTTAGGGAAGAAGATTTTCCTCCGCTTCCCCTGGACGAGGACTCCGGGGATGCAGTGACAGACCCGCTCGTTGTTGCGGCTACCCCGGCGTCGCCTGACGTTCCCCCGGATGTCGCCGGCCCTCCTCAGGATGTTGCGATGACATCAGTGGATCCTCCTGCTCCTGTCCCTGCTGCTCCAGTGGGCCTTTCTGCTGCGCCCTCCTCACCGTCTGATCACCTGTCTTCAGCTGCTGTGCCTGGCCCTGTATCCTCGCCTCGGATCCCGGCTGTGTTGGGTGCTGGGGTGGCTGTGGGGTCCCCTGTTGTGTGTGGTCCGGTTCCCCCTGTGGTCGAGGCTGCTGCCGTTTTGCGGCGGACGTCAGTTCGTCCGGCTTGTGTTTCTGGGTCGGCTTCCGGCTCTGACGATCTCAGGCCGGTGCCCAAACGTTCCAGGCCTTCGTCGTCTCCCTGGGCCGATGTTGGGGACTTTAGTGACTGTGAGGCCTCGGGTGTGGATGGAGTGGTTCCGGTTAAGTTGCTGGCTCCGCAGTTAGCGGTGGCGGACGTCCATGCGCCTGATGACATTAATGACATTAGTGTCCGTGTCTCGGGTGTGCCTGCTGTTCCTTCTCCGCCGGGGGCCTCTCCGCGGTGGGGGGTGGTGGCCTCCGCTGCCGGAGTGGGTGGGGATGGTGGGTCTGGGCGTGGCCTGGTGGTGACCTTACGGAAAGACGTGCGCGGTTCGGTTCCCCCTCGGTCGTACGGTGGTGTGCCCGTGGGCGCTGGTGCCCCTGTGGTGGTGCCTTCTATCACGCTCCCTCCTCGGAGGTTGACCGTTGGGCACTTGGCCGTGTTACCGAAGTCTGTGATGCCGTCGGGTCACTGGTCGCGGGTTGCTGAGATACCTTTCGGCGATGAGGTGTGGGACCATGTACCGGTCACTCGGTTCCGGTGTGATACGGTTTGGGTGCCAAGTTTGCGGGTGTTTGTGGCCAACGTCCCGGATGAGATGGCGTCCCCAGTGGATGGTCAGGACCCTTGGCAGTGGTTACAATGGGAGGCGTACCATGTACGCTTCTCTCGGGACGCGTATCCGCGCAAATACGAGTGATTGTATTCTTTTGTGCTGTGTGCCCTTATGGCTGGTTTGTCTGCCTTCTGGTTGTTTGTGCCCGTGCCTCTCCTTTTGTTTTGTGGCGAGGCGGGTGTTTGGGTGTGTGTGTGTCTGGCCTTCATGTCTTAACTTTCATGTTGTTAACGTGCCCTATGTGTTTTTTATTTTATGCTTACGTGTTGTGTTAGTTTTTGTTTTTAATTTGTGTGGCTTAGGGTGTGGTGTATGTTCTTATTGATTTTTATGTTCTTATTGCGTTTTTTGTAATACTTCCGTTTGTTCATTCTGTTGTTTTGTTCTCGGTCCTTCAGGCCGGTGTTTTGTTTTATTGTTGTGTATGTAACGATGGTTTTTTTTTGATTGCGTGTTATCCATCTTGATTTTTGATTTATACTGTTTTGTTTTGACATGCTCCTGTGTTTTGTTGTTTTGCATTGTTTATCCTTTGTACTGGTTTGTAATTTGTTATATTGTACTGTCAGCCCTTCTGGCTGCTGTTTTTTTTTGTTTTTTCTTTGTTTTGAAATGTTTTCTATTTTGTTTTTTATTGTATTTAAATTGCATGTTTTGCATGTAAAAATAAAAATAAAAAAAAATAAAAAATCTGGCCCTGGGGATTTGTTTGGTCTAAGTTTTACTCATTGTTTAATAATATCATCCCTGGTAACTGTTAGATTAGTCAACCAGTTCTCGTCCCCACCCACATAGGCTTGTTCGGCTGAAGGCATAGAGTTAAGTTCTTCTTTAGTAAATACAGAGAAAATATTTATTAAAAATACTACTCATCTCTTCGTCATTATCCGTTATCTGACCTGACTCGGTTTGATCCCTTACATATACTTCAAAATGCTTCAATGCCAGCATCAAAGCCAAAATCTCCTTCTCTACCGTACCTTACGATCTCCAATGTTTAATAAACTTCGTTGAGAAGGAAGATACAGGGCGATAAATTTCATCCTCCCGCTGTGTCAGTACAGCTCCAGCCTCTACATCACTGGCATCAACGAACAATGCAAATGGTGCTCCAAAATCCGGCGACACTAACACAGGCGCATCAGTCAACAATCTCTTGGTCTTCTCAAATGCTTCCTGTGCTATTCTGTTCCACTCCCACTTCTTGTTCATCGATAACAAACGTGTCATTGGAGCGGCTACGGAGGAAAAATTTTCACAGAACTTCCCGTAA
Source organism: Procambarus virginalis (assembly GCA_020271785.1). Lineage (NCBI taxonomy): Eukaryota > Metazoa > Arthropoda > Malacostraca > Decapoda > Cambaridae > Procambarus > Procambarus virginalis. The sequence continues at coordinate 48,686 of WNGS01153366.1, forward strand.
TACCCGATCATACCTAAATATCTTAACAACTCCTTCTTTCCTCTGGGTACCGGGAAATTATCGATGGCTTCCACTTTCATTCTTACTGGAGCAACCTCACCTTGCCCTTACCACATCTCCTAAGTATTTCAAGCGGGCTCTCCCGAACTCATTTTTTGCCCCAAGTTAATCGTCATGTTGGCCTTCTCCAACCGATTTGTTCGACCGGTTAGTTTGCTCACGTACTGCCTCTTCAGGAGTCTACAAATAACCCATTGCACTTTCCAACATCTGGCTTACAACTCACTAGAAACAATGTCTTCTTCAAGGTGACCCGATTTCTCTTACACCATGGCTAGCCTGTCTTTGCTGGACACCTTCGCTCCATCTGTCCTCTCTATTTACTGTTTATTTATTTATTTATTTATTTATGCATTATACAAGAAGGTACATTGGGATTGTGAGGATACATAATATGGTAATTACAATCTTGTAAAGCCACTAGTACGCACAGCGTTTCAGGCAGGTCCTTAATCTAAGAAAATTTTAAGTAGGTAAATACTTGCAAATTTATAAAAAATGATAACAGTTACAAGGCAAGAAAAAAAACGATGAGAGAAAATTGTAGGTATATTAAAGCACATAGGTAGCTCAGATTGATTGCAATGACAGCGTGAATGGTAGTTGACAAAAATTGGTAGGCACAATACAGCATATGGCTAGCACATAAAAGAAGACAGCAATGAACACAATGATAAGGTTGTTTGGGTTAAATACATAAAAATTAGGAGATTGGTAACACTAGGTACAAAGCAAAATTAAAGCTCAGTGTAGGAACTAAAAAGATGAAATTAGGTACTTTTTTGGTTTTGCTTTTAAATAAGGCAAAAGTTTGACAGCTTTTCAATCACTAGGGAGTGAGTTCATAGACTAGGTCCTTAATTTGCATAGAGTGTTTACACAGATTAAGTTTGACCCTGGGGATANTATTGAGGGACAAGCGACCGTGAGGGGCGGTCGGAAAGCAAGAAACACGCTTGTCCCGGAAGTCAGGACATTCAAGAAGAACATGCACGACCGTAAGAGGGCCAATGCAATTAGGCCAATAAGGAGCAGGGCGGTGCTCCATCAAGTGACCATGTGTTAAGCGAGTATGCCAATACGCAACCTTGCCAGAGCAGTTTCTATCGCCGGTTACGGTGGTAGGAGGACGGCCACGAGGAAACACAACATTTAAGAGTTCGGAGTTGTTACCAGTAACAGACGACCAAGAAGCCTGCCAACGGGTAAGGATGGAGGAATGGATAACCGGGTAAGTCGGAATATGGAATACCTTTACGAGAGATGGGACAAGAGCGGACAGCTTCCTTGGTGGCAGCATCCGCACGCTCATTTAAAGGCACACCAATATGTCTGGAACCCAACAAAACTCAACCGACTTAAACTTACTGTGAACAAGAAACGGCCAATGCTGGATCTCGACAACAACTGGATGAACTGGATTAAAGGACCTGAGAGCCATGAGGGCACTACGAGAGTCAACAACAACCACAAAGGAAGACTGACAACGAGAAAGCAGGAGACGAAGAGCATAGAGAATAGCATAAAGCTCCGCTGTACAGATGCTAGTCTCCGGAGGTAAGCGACACACATAAGTGCGATCAGGAAAAACAACAGAGTAGCCAACACCGTCCGCAGACTTAGACCCATCGGTGAAGACAGAAACGGAGCGGGAGTGAGAAGAAAAGTGCTCAAGGAAAAGGCGTTTTAGAACCGTAGAGGGGTAAAAGCCTTAGTGACGCGGGTCAAGGATGTACAAAACTGCGGAAGGGGGACTCTCCACGGGGGCAAAGAAGGAACAACACGAGGAGAAACATTAGAAATACGAACGGAAAGAGAACCCCGTAAGCGAGATAACCGGACAGAAAGAGGGAGGTGGTGAAGAGGAACAGGAACCACAGAAGGGTTAAAAGTTAAAGCACGACAGAGGCGAGAGGAAGGATGCTGTAAGGACTGCGCAGGATAGCAAAGACAGTAGCGATCACTGCGGTCCTGGAGAGACAGGAAACCAGTGTCAACATACAAGCTAAGGACGGGAGTCGAACGAAACGCACCAGAACTGAGGCACAGCCCAGTATGGTGCAAAGCATCAAGATGGCGAAGAGCAGAAGGAGAAGCAGACGAGTAAGCAGGGCAACCATAATCGAGCTTAGACAGGACGAGAGAGGAATGCAAAGCAAGGAGAGGCGCCTATCTGCTCCCCAAGAAGTATGGGACAATACTCGAAGGAGGGTAAGGGCGTTAGAGCACTCAACACGGAGGTAAGAGATATGAGGAGACCAAGACAAACGAGTGTCAAGGAATAACCGCAAAAGCTTCGCGGAATCTTTGTAATCAAGGGGATGACCATAAAGTGACAAATAGGGACGAAGAACGACCCGTTTCCGAGTAAAAGACATGGCACAAGTCTTAGAAGTAGAGAATTTAAAGCCATGATCGGTGGCCCAAGAGGACACGGCATCAATCACAAGTCGAAGCCGGCGTTGAAAGAGAGTCGAATCATCACCCTGACAGCAAAGGGTAAGATCATCGACATAGAGAGCGGAGAAGACACCTGAAGGAAGAGAGGAAAGAAGACCATTGAGGGCAACCAGAAAAAGAGTAGTTCTCAGAACACTACCCTGGGGCACACCTTCGTATTGCTGAAAAGAGGCAGAGAGAGCGGTACCAAGGCACACCCGAAAGGAACGACGAGAGAGGAAGCTGCGGAGAAAGAGAGGGAGATGACCACGAAGGACACAAGAATGAAGCTGGGATAGAATATGATATCGCCAAGTGGTGTCATAAGCCTTTTCTAGGTCAAAAAGGACGGCAACAACGGAGGTCCTCGCAACAAAAGCAGTACGAATATAGTATCCAAGTTCACCAGGACATCTGTCGTGCTGCGGCACTTGCGGAAACCAAATTGAGGAGGGGAGAGGAGGTGATGGTGTTCCAGGAACCACATCAGACGAACGTTAACCATACGTTCAAAGAGTTTGCAGACACAACTTGTGAGGGCAATAGAGCGAAAGTCCTTGGGGAAAGTTCCCAGAACCCAGGTTTGCGAACAGGGAGGACAACGGCATCGAGCCAGTCCTCAGGGACTGACGACGTCTCCCAGATCCGATTATACAGACTCAGTAAATACTGAGACGTGCACGGAGGGAGATGACGAAGCATCTCGTAATGAATACCATCAGAGCCCGCCGTCGTAGAACCGCAGAGGGCCAGGGCAGAAAGAAGTTCAGAGAGAGAGAAGGGATCGTTATAGGAAAATCGAAGACGAGTGCAGAAATCTAAAGGACGAGACTCAAGAACAGGTTTACGAAGAAGGAAAGATTTGGGAAGATGAAGACCAGAGCTAACAGAAGAAAAATGGGATTCCAGTTTGGTAGCGACCTGCAACGGGTCTGCCACAAGAGTACCACGGAGGTGAAGGACCGGGGAAACATCGGGAACGAACTTACCCGCTATCTTGTGGATACGCTTCCAGATCTGTGGAAGGGGAGTTTCAGACGTAATTGTGGAGACATAAGAAGCCCAACATTCACGTTTAGCCATACAGATGGCCTTACGGGCCATCGCACTCGCTTTCCGAAAGAAAAGAAAAGAAAAGAATCGGCCGTCTGCCGACGGCGGTGCCTCTTCCAGGCTGCAAGCTTACAGCGGACAGCCCGAGCACAGTCTGCATTCCACCAGGGAACGCACTTCCGTGGACCCCGAGAGGAAGAGCCAGGAATAGAGCGGAGGGCAGCGTCGAAGACAGTGTCATGAAAAAGGAGGAGAGCGCGAGGGAGAGGCAGAAGGGAGAGGTCAGAGAGGTCAGAGAGAGCAGCACTGAGGGTAAAGAGGTTCCAGTCCGCTTTAGCAAACTGCCACCAAGGGAAAGAGAGGGAAGGGCGAAAAGAGAAAAAGGAAACAATGATGGGGAAATGATCACTGCCATGGAGGTCATCAAGAACCTGCCACGTGAAATCTAAGTAAATAGAAGAAGAGCAAAGAGAAAGATCAAGACAGGAAAGGGTGCGAGTCCGAGAGTCCAAATGAGTGGACTCACCAGAATTCAGAAGAGACAGGGAAGAAGAGAGGAGAAACGGCTCAAGAAGGCGACCTCGGGTATTCGTCAGAACATCACCCCAAAGAGAATGATGACAATTGAAATCACCCTGCGCTACCATAGCCGTCATTTGACAGTGTTAAATTACATACCACTTGCGCATGCCCGTCAGGTGCCAGGAACCTGTCTCCCGGAGGTGTTGACACAACACTCGCCATACCCTTCAAACCACCATGTAGAGCAGTTGCCAAATGCTGCAATCAGTCCCACTCGCTGTTCAGAGCCATCTGGAGGTGATGTTCGCTCCAGCTGGCTGCCAAACTCACCACCTGATAATTATGAAGTGCACAAGGGGACCGGTACCAGGCCGAAGACTCCTGCCATCATCCCAGCTCCCCCACAAGAACCAGGTGCTGCATCTTCTGCCAGTTGTGGGCCTTCCCCTGATGTAGAGTGGCCACTTCCTGGTTCTGGGATAATGTCACCTACTGTGAGACCACCATCCACAGCTGGACCCCACAGTCAACTGGAAGTGGGGGATAAGGAACTGGATCAAAATGAGACAGATCGCAACCTCAGCCTCCCTACCACCTCGCCCTTGGGTTGCTCCACTGTTCAAGCAGTGGTTGCCCTTCGTGATCGGTTGCAGGAACACCAGCAGCAGTCACAGCAGCAAACGGAGCGGCTGCAAGAGCAACTCCAACATGAGAAAAAATCCACCAGTGATATTTCGACGATGCTCACGTGTATAAGGGGACTTGTAAGCAATGACTGCCAAACTTCCCCTTCCACCCCTGAACCCTCCAAACATGTGTTCGCTTGCCCATCAGGGGAAACTTCTAGTGATCTTGAAACCTTGTGTAGTGGAGCCCTTCCACGCAGGTTAACTGCCAAAGTTGTGCTAAAGTATGTTAAAAACGACTCTATAGCTGGAAATGACCGACAAATTGTACTAGACCATTGGATACAAATGTGTGACATTGGTAAAAAACTAAAAAATGTTCCTGGACTTATACAGCAGTGCAATAGATAATATGTATATAGATAACATATATTAAGTGAACTAATAATATCAATATATAATGCTGACTTTAAATGCACAATTAACTAAGTTATCCATCCTTAGCTGGAACATTGCATCCCTCAAAAAAAGGTTCTCAGATTTACATCACAAAGTAACAACTGAACACATCGATATTGTATGTCTCCAGGAGTGCAGAGTTCCCGCAAGATCCTCACCCCCGAAATTGCCCTCATTTGTTTCTTACAACCTCAGATCCAGTAACTCTTGCATTCTATACATCAAACAATCCCTACCCCATCAACTTCTGCCAGAAAAACAAACTGCCGGTCAACAGTATCATGGAGTGAGGATCTATGTGGGCAACTCTGTCCTCAATGTATTTAATCTATATGCTCCAGCAGGAAAGTTAAATTATATTGATCTTCCGGCCTGCGCTCAAGCAGAGCCAACCATCATTCTTGGTGACTACAATGCTAGACACAAGGACATTGGCGGCTCTCGCTTCAGTAACGGTAATGGGAATCAACTGCTGTCGCTACTAAATAGTCACCAAGATGTGCAGATTGTGGGTGACCTTGAACCCACGCATATTTGTGGAGGCATTCTAGACCTCTGTGTTGGTTTCAACGTCTCTCACGTCTGGTGCACATCAACTATTGTAACAGATTTGTTGTCAGATCATCACCCTAGATTGACTACTCTATGTATAGGAGATACCATCCTGCCCGGTGGAACTTTCAAACGCAAACGGCTCAGTGTTCCTCCTGCTCGACGTGAAGACTTTGTTGCTCATGTGTCAGAGTGGTACAGCACTTATGATCCCTCCACAGTCCAGACATTTAACGACGATCTAGTACAGAGCATTCAGATGTTTGCTGACCCTTTAGGTCGGCCCCCTGCACCATCCAATAGTCGGAACGACATGAAAGGTAATAAACGTCATGCCTATTACAATGACCCCAAACTGCGTACTTTGAAACGCACTGCCAGACGAGTTGGACTTTCATATAGGGAAACACGTACGCCAGCAATGCTCAAGCTCTTTCAGAAAGCCCTAGCCAAGGCGAGGGAGCGCATGACAGAGCTCAGGCAAGATAACTGGGAAACTTTTGTTAACAGTCTCAACTCTCACACCCCCCTCAGCCAGGCATGGAAGGATATTAAAAGAATTAAAGGCGATAAGATCGGCCAAGTAGAACACCCTCACCCTCTACACAGAGCAAACGAGTTAGTCGATGCTTGGGCAAACCACCTCTGCTTCAATAATCTTCCCCCAGACA
>WNGS01153366.1:55486-67785 GCA_020271785.1 Procambarus virginalis
ATATTTCTTGATGTGTAGTGCCTCGCAGATATCAAGCCGCTTGCTATCTATCAATGATTTCCGTGTTTTTTGTTAAGATTTCTCTGGTGATGGTCTGGTTGTGGGAAGAGATTATATGTTCCTTAATGGAGCCCTGTTGCTTATGCATCGTTAATCGCCTGGAAAGAGATGTTGTTGTCTTGCCTATATACTGAGTTCTTTGAGGCTTACAGTCCCCAAGTGGGCATTTGAAGGCATAGACGACGTTGGTCTCTTTTAAAGCGTTCTGCTTTGTGTCTGGAGAGTTCTCATGAGTAGGTTGGCTGTTTTTTTGGTTTTATAGTAAATCGTCAGTTGTATCTTCTGATTTATGTCTGTAGGGATAACGTTTCTATTAACAATATCTTTCAGGACCCTTTCCTCCGTTTTATGAGCTGTGGAAAGAAGTTCCTGTATAATAGTCTAATAGGAGGTACAGGTGTTGTGTTAGTTGTCTCTTCAGAGGTTGCATGGCGGTTCACATTAATTCTTATGACGTCTTCAACGAAACCCTTGGAGAAGCCGTTGTTGACTAGGACCACCTGCCTTACCCTACAGAGTTCATCATCGACTTGCTTCCATCCTGAGTTGTGGCTGAGAGCACGATCGACATAAGCGTTAACACTCCTCTTGTACCTGTCTGGGCAGTCACTGTTGGCATTGAGGCACCTCCTATGTTTGTTTCCTTATTGTAGACTGCAGTGTGGAAACCTCGCTCCTTTCCATGACTGTTACATCTAGAAAGGGTAGTTTCCCATCCTTCTCCATCTCGTAAGTGAAACGCAACACAGAATTCTGCTCAAATCCTCCTTCAGCTCCTGCAGATGTCTGACATCAGTTACTTGTGTAAAAATGTCGTCAACATACCTGCAGTATATGGCCGGTTTCAAGTTCATTCGACTAAGACCTTTTGTTCGATGGTACCCATGTAGAAGTTTGCAAACAGGACACCTAGGGGAGAACCCATGGCGACCCCATCTACTTGCTTATACAATCCGGGCTCAAGAAGGGTGCCTCTTTAGTACAAGCTTGGAGTAGTTTCCTTAGAATGTTTTCTGGTATGTCAAAAGGAGTACAGGCCGGATCATGATAACTCTGTCCGCTATCATCCCGATTGTTTCATCCACAGGTACGTTGGTAAACAGTGATTCTACATCCAACGAGGCTCTTTTCCCTGTGGCCCGTGTTCCTCGCAGTAAGTCAACAAATTCCGTTGGAGACTTCAGGCTGAAGGCGCAAGAGACATAAGGAGTCAGCAAGCTGTTGAGTCGCTTCGCCAGTCTGTACATAGGTGGTGGGTAACAAAATTAGCTTTGTTACAAATTAACTAATTGTAACAAATTAGATGGCAAATCCCTTGGCGTTCTCTTTGACCACAAGCTGAATTTCCGGGGACACATTCTAAATATATCAAAAAAAGTTTCAAAAACTGTGGGCATTCTCTCTAAGATCAGATATTATGTACCCCGACCTGCCCTGGTGACTCTCTATTACTCCCTCATCTATCCATATCTCAACTATGGTATTTGTGCTTGGGGTTCTACTACCCAAAATCATTTACGTCCTTTAATTACTCAACACAAAGCTGCTATTAGGACAATATCCAACTCTGGCCCCAGACATCACTCGGTACCCCTACTCAAATCTCTGAATATGTTAGATATTAAGTCACTGCACATTCTCTCATGTGTATTATACATATATAAAACTCTGAACTGTAATGCCAATCCTGACCTCAAAAGCTTCATGAAGGTTGTAACAGAACCCATGAGCACCACACCAGAAATAAATACAGTTTTGATATTCCATGAGTACGACTTAATCAAACTAGAAATGCTCTACAAATCAAGGGACCGAGAATGTGGAATGACCTTCCCAACCATGTTAAAGACTGTACCTCTACCTAAGCACTACCTAATAAATTCCCTGTAACCTACCTTACCCCTCTATTGTCAATCCATGTCTGTTAACGTTTTTAAACAACGCTGTTTGTCGACCTAATAGTATTTGCGCTGATTTTTCAGCCATGTTTCCCCCTTTTTTATCTCTGTTTTTATTTGTTCTCAACACATTTATTCTTTATACTCAATTAGTATTAAGCTTTAGTCATTAATGTTTTTCCTGCCCGAAACGCTTTGCTTAATAGTGGCTTTAGGCATTGTACATACTAGCTCTATCATAAATCCATCAATCTTTGTAAATCTCTTGTATGTATCTACCTTACCTAAATAAACATTATTATTATTATTATTATTATTAATATTATTATTATATAATTGCATACTCTAAATGGGGCCTAACCAGAACAAAATATAGCTGAAGAACCACACCAGGTGTCTTGTTACTAACGCTTCGATTAATAAATCCCAGTGTCCTATTTTCCTTATTACGAACATTCATGCATTGATCCTTGGTTTTAAATTCTTACTAATCATAATTTCCAGATCCCTTTTGCAATCCGACTTCGCAATCTCAACACCATCTAGCTCTATCTTGTAGCTCTATCATCAATATAGCACCCCCAATACCATGAGCCTAAATCTTTTTAATCAGTTTTTCATGTGGAACTGTATCAAAAACTTTGCTAAAGTAAAGGTACACAACATCGCAAACTTTACCACTATCAACTGCCTCAACTACCTTGAGGTTACCTTGAAGTGCTTCCGGGGCTTAGCGTCCCCGCGGCCCGGTCGTCGACCAGGCCTCCTGGTTGCTGGACTGATCAACCAGGCTCTTGGACTCGGCTGCTCGCAGCCAGACGTATGAGTCACAGCCTGGCTGATCAGGTATCCTTTGGAGGTGCTTATCCAGTTCTCTCTTGAACACTGTGACGGGATTGCCAGTTATGCCCCTTATGTGTAGCGAAAGCGTGTTGAACAGTCTCGGGCCTCTGATGTTGATAGAGATCTCTCTCAGAGTACCTGTTGCACCTCTGCTTTTTGACGGGGGTATTCTGCACATCCTGCCATGTCTTCTGGTCTCATGTGATGTTATTTCTGTGTGCAGGTTTGGGACCAGCCCCTCTAATATTTTCCACGTGTAAATTATTATGTAAATTTCCCGCCTGCGCTCCAGGGAGTACAGATTTAGGCTCTTTAGTCGGTCCCAATAGTTTAGATGTTTTACTTAGTTTACTGTTTTATTGAGTGGATTCTAGCAGTAAAGGATCTCTGCACGCTCTCCAGGTCAGCAATTTCTCCTGCTTTGAAAGGGGCTGTCATTGTGCAGCAGTACTCCACTCTAGAGAGCACAAGCGTTTTGAAAAGTATCATGATCGGTATAGCATCTCTAGTGTGAAAAGTTCTTGTTATCCAACCTGTCATTTTTCTTGCAGTTGTGATGGCTACTTTATTGTGTTCTTTAAAGGTAAGGTCTTCCGACATGAGTACACCCAGATCCTTTACATTGCCTTTTCGTTCTATGTTATGATTTGCCTGAGTTTTGTACGTGGTTTCCGTATTTATATTTTCATTTTTTTCCATAGCACATGAGCTGGAACTTATCTTCGTTAAACACTATTATTTTCTGTAACCCATAGAAAGACCTGATCTACATCTGACTGGAGGTTTGCCGTGTCCTCTATGTTGCCTACTCTCATGAAGATCCTAGTGACATCTGCAAAGGATGATGCAGGGCTCTGTCCTGGGACCTCTGTTGTTTATAATATATATAAATGATTTAGATTCAAGTTTGAGTAGCAACATTTGCAAATTTGCCGATGATACGAAAATCGGTAGGGAAATTAATTCGGAGGAGGACTCAGTATCACTTCAAGTTGATCTAGATAGGGTTTTGAAATGGTCAAAGGACTGGCAGATGCAGTTTAATGCTGATAAATGTAAAGTTCTGAGGCTAGGTAATGATGATAGAGTTACGAGATACGAGCTAGATGGTGTTGAGATTGCGAAGTCGGATTGCGAAAGGGATCTGGGAGTTATAATTAGTAAGAATTTAAAACAAAAGGATCAATGCATGAATGTTCGTAATAAGGCAAATCGGACACTCGGATTTATTAATCGCAGCGTTAGTAACAAGACACCTGGTGTGGTTCTCAAGCTATATCTTGCTCTTGTTAGGCCCCATTTAGATTATGCAGTTCAGTTTTGGTCGCCATATTATAGAATTGATATAAATTCACTTGAATGTGTCCAGCGTAGGATGACTAAGTTAATTCCCCAAATTAGAACTCTGTCATATGAAGAAAGATTAACAAAGCTTAAGTTGCATTCACTGGAAAGGCGAAGAGTTAGGGGTGACATGATAGAGGTTTACAAGTGGATAAATGGACATAACAAAGGGGATATTAATAGGGTATTAAAAATATCAACACAGGACAGAACGCGAAACAATGGGTATAAATTGGATAAGTTTAGATTTAGGAAAGACTTGGGTAAATACTGGTTCAGTAACAGGGTTGTTGATTTGTGGAACCAATTGCCGCGTAACATTGTGGAGGTGGGGTCCCTCGATTGTTTCAAGCATGGGTTTGACATGTATATGAGTGGGATTGGGTGGTTATAAATAGGAGCTGCCTCGTATGGGCCAATAGGCCTTCTGCAGCTGACTTTGTTCTTATGTTCTTGTGTTCTTATGTTGTAGGAATTCCTGTTCTGAACTGACTTCCCAATTCTTAATCCTTTTGTACCACGCTCTCTTTTTACCTATAAGGTTCTTCAAATCTTTTGTTATCCACTTTGGGTCATTAGTATTCGATCCATTCAATTTGTATGGTATACTACGTTTCTGTGCTTTGCTTAGAATATTCCTAAATAAGTTAGATTTTGAATCCACATCGAAATTACCCTTTTACGTCACCTATCGCTGGGTTCATGACTCACTCCAAGACCGGTTCACCCCCACATACCCAAGACTTTCCAATCTGTTTGACCCAAAAAAAATCTTATTCTATTGGAATAAGTTTTTCGAAAATCTGCCACTTTATCAGAATTTTCTCCAACAGGTCTATTCCATTCTATGCTAAATCTGATTTCTTTGTGATCACTGTTCCCTAGCTCACTCCAATATCGATGCCATTAATTTGTGTTTCCCTGTTAGTTAACAATAAATCTGAAATATTATTTACCCATGTTGGTTCCTTAATGTGTTGGCTAAGAAAGCAATCGTCAAATAATTATAGAAAATCTTCTGCTTCATTATTCCCTGTTCTGTTAAACCAATTTATTCCAGTAAAATTAATTTACCCCATGACACAAATACTGCTAGACCATGATGTTCTAGATATTTCATCCCATAGATGCTTTGCTTCCATTCTGTCTAAGTTTGGTGGCCTGTATATAACTCCTATTACAAGATTATTTGTTCTTTCGTTTAATTCTATCCAAAGAGTTTCTGTATGTGGCTCAGTTTTGATTCCCTCTTTGAGACTACATTTCAAATTTTCCCTAACATATATGGCTACTCTCCCTCCTTGTCTAATATATCTATCTGTTTGAAATAGTTTAAATCCATTTAATTGATATTCGGCTAATAGTTCACTATTTTCTACATTCATCCACGTTTCGGTAAGTGTAATAATATCTATTTTTCTGTGCAGACAAGAGCATTTAAATCGTTTATTTTGTTTCTCAGACTTCTACTGTTAGTGTAATATACCATAAGTGTATTGTTATTTTGAGACCCTTCTCTTTCCCCTGATCATTTTGGCAATTTGATTCTCCCAGAAACACACTTCTATTACCTCCATCCGCGATATCAATTCCCATACTACTATCTACTAACAGCTTAAACCCAAACCCAAACAAACGCCTCCAGCCACTGGTGCCAGCGAGATCGCAACAACAACAACCCAAATCCTCGATAGATGCACCCCATTCCGAGCATACATTTCTTTTCTTCCATAGAAATGTTCCAGTTATCTATGAAAGATATTGCATTTGATTTTCAATATCTTTCCAGCCGGCAATTGACACCAAGTGCCCTCGAGAACCATTAATTTCCACTTCCCTTTTCTTGGAAGAATGCCACATATGATCGGGATTCCTCCCCTGCTCCTAACTAATTCTATGGCTGTCTTAAACCTCTGTATCAGTTCCTCACTCCTATCTCGCCCAACATCGTTTCCACCAGCACTGAAACAAATAATGGGTTTGTTCCCATTTTCATCCATAATATCATTCATGTTGCCAACAATATCGCCAATTCCAGCTCCCGGATAGCAAACCCTTAACCTGTTCCCCCTATCTCTGGCAGAAAACGTTCTGTCTAAATACCTCACCTGGGAATCTCCCACAACCAAAATTTGCTTAGTTCCTTCCCTTTTACCTTTGGAGCACTTTGAGGGACCTGTGCTTCGTTGCTTTGCCTTTCGAACGAACTGCAGGCTCACCACAGCACTCGTCCTACAACACGGCAAATGCGATAGAAGTCTTTATTATATCAGTAGGCGGCTTTGTCAAAGTCTTCTTAAGGCCCCTGTCCTCTACAACTTTCAAAGACGAGGTCTTTTTAATACATGTCTCCTCCTTTGATCTTTCCTGATGTTGTTTCAGCTGTCGTACCTCCTCCCATAGGGAATCCAACTCTGTCCTCAGAGTTACAATTAGACTCATCAGTTCCCTTTTTTTCAGTTATATCGAACTAAGGGTTTTTTCAGTTATATCGAACAAAAACTAGGGAAAGGATATGTCCATTAAAAACTGAGACAGGTCAAATAACGGATAATGACGAGGAGATGAGTAGTATTTTTAATAAATATTTTTTATCTGTATTTACTAAAGAGGAATTTAACAATATGCCTTCAGCCGAACAAGTATGTATGGGTGGGACGAGGACAGGTTGAATAGTTTAGCAGTTGGCAGGGAGGACGTAATTAAACAAATAGTAAAACTAAAACCAAATAAATCCCCAGCACCGGATGAAGTGTTTGCCAGAATGCAAAGAGGAGCTTTCCCAGCCACTGTCTACCATATTTAATAAATCAATAGAGTTAGGTAGAGTGCCAGAGTCATGGAAGGTAGCTAATGTGGTACCAATTTTCAAGAAAGGAGATAGATCACTTGTGTCTAACTATCGGCCAATTAGCCTAACGCCTATTGTGGGAAAGTTACTTGAATCGATAATTGCAAATACAATTCGTCTTCATCTTGAAAAAAATAAATTAATGAGTCCCAACATAGTTTTACAAATGGCCGTTCATGTTTAACAAATTTGCTATCTTTTTATTCCAGCATAGTTGAGGCAGTTGATAGTGGTAAGGATTGTGATGTTGTGTACCTTGACTTTAGCAAAGCTTTTGATACAGTTCCATACGAAAGACTGATTAAAAAAATAGAGGCTCATGGTATTGGGGGTGCTATATTAAGTTGGATTTGGGCATGGCTATTCGAAAGGAAACAGAGTTAGCATAAATGGGTTTAAGTCAGAGTGGGATAATGTTGTTAGTGGAGTGATTCAAGGCTCTGTCCTGGGACCTCTGTTGTTTATAATATATATAAATGATTTAGATTTAGGTTTGAGTAGCAACATTTGCAAATTTGCAGATGATACAAAATCGGCAGGGAAATTAACACGGAAGAAGACTCACTATCACTTCAAGTTGATCTAAATAGGGTTTTGAAATGGTCAAAAGATTGGCCGATGCAGTTTAATGCTGATAAATGTAAAGTTCTGAGTCTAGGTAATGAAGATAGAGTTACAAGATACGAGCTTGATGGTGTTGAGATTGCGAAAGGGATGTGGGAGTTATGATTAGTAAGAATTTAAAACAAAAGGGTCAATTCCTGAATGTTCGTAATAAGGCAAATAGGACACTGGGATTTATTAATCGAAGCGTTAGTAACAAGACACCTGGTGTTGCTCTTCAGCTATATCTTGCTCTGGTTAGGTCCCATTTAGATTATGCAGTTCAGTTTTGGTCACCATACTATAGAATGGATATAAATTCACTTGAACGTGTCCAGTGTAGGGTGACTAAGTTAATTCCCCAAATTAGAAATCTTTCATATGAAGAAAGATTAACAAAGCTTAATTTGCATTTACTGGAAAGGCAAAGAGTTATGGGTGACATGATAGAGGTTTACAAGTGGATGAATGGACATAACAAAGGGGGTATTAATAGGGTATTAAAAGTATCAACACAAGACAGAACACGAAACAATGGGTATAAATTGGATAAGTTTAGATTTAGGGAAGACTTGGGTAAATACTGGTTCGGTAACAGGGTTGTTAATTTGTGGAACCAATTACCACGTAACGTGGTGGAGGTGTGTTCCCTCGATTGTTTCAAGCGTGGGTTGGACATGTATATGAGTGAGATTGGGTGGTTATAGATAGGAGCTGCCTTGTATGAGCCAATAAGCCTTCTGCAGTTACCTTGGTTCTTATGTTCACATAGAGGTCATATGGGAGTTTGTCTACAACAACAGCCTGTACCATACGGGCATAACCACCTAAACGTACTACTGGTTGGACTACTTTGTAGACTCGGGCTCCTGAGTTAGTCAGGAATCTTGCTATGTCTATTTTCGTCTCGTACAGGCTTTTAGTTTCAAGATATCTACCAATTCTTATAATTCTTGATAAATGTCATTTGAGATCCTTGGTCAAATAATCCACGGCTGGTGACCTTGGACCTTCTGTTTTTAAGAAGTAATTGGGCAGTAGGCAAAGGTGATTTATGATCACACTTTGTTAATAGTACACTTACATCTGGAAGCACTTTATAAAGCTGTACTGTAGTGGTAGTTTCTTCCTCCACCTATGGTTTGGGAGACTTTGTACTTGTGTCCCCACACAGTACTGTATGGTGTTGACTCTTATTGCACCTATTGCAGGTGCACAATTGAGTTGTACAGGTATCGGGGTTATGTGACCTTAGACACCTGGTGCATCTGTGCAACTTCTTGAGTTGTTTTACACATGTAGCACGATCAGGGTAAGGATTGCAGTTGTTCATGGAGTGTTCCTCATCACAGAACAAACAGGGCCTCCATTCCACAGCACCTTTGGGAGTCACCGTTTTGGGTGACACATTAACCATAGGTTTGGAGGGACGTACTGCATATGTGCCCACACTGCCTTGTTTCCACCTTGGGGTGGAGATATTTGGTTTAGATTTATTTGGAGTACTGTTTACACTCTATGGTTTACTATGGGTGGTTAACGAAAGTGTAGATGTTGATTTATCATCTGTTGTTGTTGTGTCTCTGTCGTTCAATAACAGAGCGTAAACCTTCTGTAATCTCCTGTACTGTCGGAGAAGATTTGTTATGTAAGGCACACAACTTTTCCAGTATTTCACTGGGTAATTTGTGTCTTACTATAACTTGAATTAACCAGTCCGATACACTTAGATTTACCTTAAGGCTAAGTGCTTTGAGTCAGGACTCAAGCTCCAATCTAAAGGCTTGAAGTTAGTCAGAAGATCCATCTGTTGATGGTAAATCCAACAATTTTGACCTAAAAATTTGATAGCTCGTTCTGGTTTAGCATAATTTTCCTTAAGGAGCCGAACTGCGCTATCATAGTAAGTAAGTAATTATCAAAAGAAGGCACCAAACCGGGAAGGCTATGTAGCACCATCAAATGTGCGGAATAATCAGAGGGCGCTAAATATCACCAAGGATGCCAATACGAGAACAAAAACGCATAAGGCGAACGATATCAAAAGTATCCGAGTCACCAAGAATTCTATTGAGGGACAAGTGACCGCGAGGGGCGGTCGGAAAGCAAGACACACGCTTGTCCCGGAAGTCAGGACATTCAAGAAGGACATGCACGACCGTAAGAGGGACAATGCAATTAGGACAATAAGGAGCAGGGCGGTGCTCCATCAAGTGACCATGGGTTAAGCGAGTATGGCCAATACGCAACCTCGCCAGAGCAGTTTCCCATCGCCGGTTACGGTGGTAGGAGGACGGCCACGAGGAAACACAACATTTAAGAGTACGGAGTTTGTTACCAGTAACAGACGACCAAGAAGCCTGCCAACGGGTAAGGATGGAGGAATGGATAACCGGGTAAAAGTCGGAATATGGAATACCTTTACGAGAGATGGGACAAGAGCGGACAGCTTCCTTGGCGGCAGCATCCGCACGCTCATTTAAAGACACACCAATATGGCTGGGAACCCAACAAAACTCAACCGACTTAAACTTACTGTGAACAAGAAACAGCCAATGCTGGATCTCGACAACTACTGGATGAACTGGATTAAAGGACCCGAGAGCCATGAGGGCACTACGAGAGTCAACAACAACCACAAAGGAAGACTGACAACGAGAAAGCAGGAGACGAAGAGCATAGAGAATAGCATAAAGCTCCGCTGTAAAGATGCTAGTCTCCGGAGGTAAGCGACACATATAAGTGCGATCAGGAAAAACAACAGAGTAGCCAACACCGTCCGCAGACTTAGACCCATCGGTGAAGACAGAAACGGAGCGGGAGTGAGAAGAAAAGTGCTCAAGGAAAAGGCGTTTTAGAACCGTAGGAGGGGTAAAAGCCTTAGTGACGCGGGTCAAGGATGTACAAAACTGCGGAAGGGGGACTCTCCACGGGGGCAAAGAAGGAACAACACGAGGAGAAACATTAGAAACACGAACGGAAAGAGAATCCTGTAAGCGAGATAACCGGACAGAAAGAGGGAGGTGGTGAAGAGGAACAGGAACCGCAGGAGGGGTAAAAGTTAAAGCACGACAGAGGCAAGAGGAAGGATGTTGTAAGGACCGCGCAAGATAGCGAAGACAGTAGCGATCACGATGGTCCTGGAGAGACAGGAAACCAGTGTCAACATACAAGCTAAGGACGGGAGTCGAACGAAAGGCACCAGAACTGAGGCGCAGCCCAGTATGGTGCAAAGCATCAAGACGACGAAGAGCAGAAGGAGAAGCAGACGAGTAAGCAGGGCAACCATAATCGAGCTTAGACAGGACGAGAGAGGAATGCAAAGCAAGGAGAGTGCGCCTATCCGCTCCCCAAGAAGTATGGGACAATACTCGAAGGAGGGTAAGGGCCTTAGAGCACTCAACACGGAGGTAAGAGATATGGGGAGACCAAGACAAACGAGTGTCAAGGAATAACCCCAAAAGCTTCGCGGAATCTTTGTACTCAAGGGGATGACCATAAAGTGACAAAGAGGGACGAAGAACGACCCGTTTCCGAGTAAAAGACATGGCACAAGTCTTAGAAGTAGAGAACTTGAAGCCATGATCGGTGGCCCAAGACGACACGGCATCAATCGCAAGTTGAAGCCGGCGTTGAAGAGAGTCGAATCATCACCCTGACAGCAAAGGGTAAGATCATCGACATAGAGAGCGGAGAAGACACCTGAAGGAAGAGAGGAAAGAAGACCATTGAGGGCAACCAGAAAAAGAGTAGTGCTCAGAACACTACCCTGGGGCACACCTTCGTATTGCTGAAAAGAGGCAGAGAGAGCGGTACCAAGGCGCACCCGAAAGGAACGACGAGAGAGGAAGCTGCGGAGAAAGAGAGGGAGATGACCACGAAGGCCAAAAGAATGAAGCTGGGATAGAATATGATATCGCCAAGTGGTGTCGTAAGCCTTTTCCAGGTCAAAAAGGACGGCAACAACGGAGGTCCTCGCAGCAAAAGCAGTACGAATATAGACCTCCAAGTTCACCAGGACATCTGTCGTGCTGCGGCACTTGCGGAAACCCAATTGAGAAGGGGAGAGGAGGTGATGGTGTTCCAGGAACCACATCAGACGAACGTTAACCATACGTTCAAAGAGTTTGCAGACACAACTTGTGAGGGCAATAGGGCGAAAGTCCTTAGGGGAAGTTCCCAGACCCTGGTTTGCGAACAGGGAGGACAACGGCATCGAGCCAGTCCTCAGGGACTGACGACGTCTCCCAGATCCGATTATACAGACTCAGTAAATACTGAGACGTGCACGGAGGGAGATGACGAAGCATCTCATAATGAATACCATCGGAGCCCGCCGCCGTAGAACCGCAGAGGGCCAGGGCAGAACGAAGTTCAGAGAGAGAGAAGGGATCGTTATAGGAAAGTCGAAGACGAGTGCAGAAATCTAAAGGACGAGACTCAAGAACAGGTTTACGAAGAAGGAAAGATTGGGGAAGATGAAGACCAGAGCTAACAGAAGAAAAATGGGAACCCAGTTTGGTAGCGACCTGCAACGGGTCTGCCACAAGAGTACCACGGAGGTGAAGGACCGGGGAAACATCGGGAACGAACTTACCCGACTATCTTGTGGATACGCTTCCAGATCTGTGGAAGGGGAGTTTCAGAAGTAATTGTGGAGACATAAGAAGCCCAACATTCACGTTTAGCCGTACAGATGG
>WNGS01153366.1:68785-79476 GCA_020271785.1 Procambarus virginalis
TTTGGCTCCAAAATATGGCTCTGGAGTCGGATTTGGGATATTTGGGGATATTTTGAAAACTGCAGGTGGGGGTTGGGCAAAATGTGACAATTAGCAGCCGCTTTTAGTATTTGGCATATTTTCGGTTTTAAAAGACGTAATTTTAAACTACAAATATGTGCAGAGAGCAAGAATTTGCCTCCAAAATATAACTGTGAGACGGATTTGGGATATTTTCGATATTTTGAAAACTGCAGGGGGGGGGGGGTTGGCCAAAAATGTGACCAATCGCCGCTTTCAGTAACTGGCATATTTTCCGTAAAAAAAAAGTTGTAATTTCAAACTGCAAATATATGCAGAGAGCCAGATTTAGCTCCCAAAATATGGCTCAGGAGACGAACTTGGGACGATATTTGGGATACTTTGAAAATTGCCGGGGGGGGTTTGCGCAAAATGGTCCAATCGCCGTTTTCAGTAATTGTCATATTTTCGGAATAAATAAGTCGTAATTTCAAACATATGTGCAGAGAGAGCCAGAATTTGGCTCCAAAATATAGCTCTGGAGTAGGATTTGGATATTTGGGGAATTTTGAAGAACTGCACGGGGAGTTTGGGCCTAAATGAGGCCAATTGCCGCTTTCAGTAATTGGCATATTTTCGGTATAAAAATATTGCTTTGTATCCAAGTGTTACCCAATCTCCTAATTTTTATGTATTTAACCCAAACAAACTTATCATTGTGTTCATTGTGTCTTCTTTTATGTGCTAGCCATATGCCTGTATTTTGCCTACCAATTTTTGTCAACTACAATTCAATCTGTCATTGCAATCAATCTGAGCTACCTATGTGCTTTAATCTACCTACAATTTTCTCTCATCTTTTTTTTCTTGCCTTGTAACTGTTATCATTTTTATAAGTTTTTCAAGTATTTAACCTACTTAAAATTTTATTAATTAAGGACCTGCCTTGAAACGCTGCACGTACTAGTGGCTTTACAAGATTGTAATTACCATATTATGTATCCTCACAATCCCAATGTACCTCTTGTATATGCATAAATAAATAAACAGTAAATAGAGAGGACAAATGGAGCGAAGGTGTCCAGCAAAGACAGGCTAGCCATGGTGTGAGAGAAATCTGGTCACCTTGAAGAAGACATTGTTTCTAGTGAGTTGTAAGCCAGTTGTTACAATGTGTAATGGGTTATTTGTAGACTCCTGAAGAGGGAGTACGTGAGCAAACTAACCGGTCGAACAAATCGGTTGAAGAAGGCCAACATGACGATTAACTTGGGGCAAAAAATGAGTTCGGGAGAGCCCGCTTGAAATACTTGGAGATGTGGTAAGGGCAAGGTGAGGTTGCTCCATTAAGAATGAAAGTGGAAGCCAGCGATAATTTCCCAGTACCCAGAGGAAAGAAGGAGTTGTTAAGATATTTAGGTATGATCGGGTATTACGGGAAGTTCTGTGAAAATTTTTCCTCCGTAGCCCGCTCCAATGACACGTTTGTTATCGATGAACAAGAAGTGGGAGTGGAACAGAATAGCACAGGAAGCATTTGAGAAGACCAAGAGATTGTTGACTGATGCACCTATGTTAATGTCGCCGGATTTTGGAGTACCATTTGCATTGTTCGTTGATGCCAGTGATATAGAGGCTGGAGTTGTACTGACACAGCGGGAGGATGAAATTTATCGCCCTGTATCTTTCTTCTCAACGAAGTTTATTAAACATTGGAGATCGTAAGGTACGGTAGAGAAGGAGATTTTGGCTTTGATGCTGGCATTGAAGCATTTTGAAGTATATGTAAGGGATCAAACGAGTCAGGTCAGATAACGGATAATGAACGAAGAGATGAGTAGTGTTTTTAATAATTATTTTCCCTGTATTTACTAAAGAGGAACTTAACTCTATGCTTTCAGCCGAACAAGCCTATGTGGTGGGGACGAGGACAGGTTAAATAGTTTAACAGTTATCAGGGATGATATTATTAAACAATGAGTAAAACTTAGACCAAACAAATCCCCAGGCCAGATGAAGTGTTTGCCAGGGGTGCTTAAAGAATGCAAAGAGGAGCTTTGTGAGCCATTGCATACCGATATTTAGTGAAGCATTAGAGTCAGGCAGAGTAAAGAGTCTGAGGACGGTTGTCTAATGTGGTATCCAATTTTTATAAGAAAGGAGATAGATCACTTGTTCAAACTATCGGCCAATTAGCTCTAACAATCTATGTGGGAAGTTATTTGAATTGATATTGCAAATACAATATCGATTCATCTTGAAAAACATAAATTAATCAAGCGAGTCACACATGGTTTAAATATTGCCGTTCATTTTACAAATTTGCTATATTTTTATCCAGCATAGTTGAGGCAGTTGATAGTGGTAAGGATTGTGATGTTAGTTACCTTGACTTTAGCAAAGCTTTTGATACAGATGCCACATGAAAGACTGATTAAAGTAAAAAGATAGAGGCTCATGGTATTGGGGTGCTATATTAGATGGATAGGGCATGGCTATCCAAAGGAAACAGAGTTAGTATAACTGGTGTTAAGTCAGAGTGGGAAAAAATGTTGTAAATGGAGTGCCTCAAGGCTCTATATCTGGGAACTCTGTTGTTATAATATATATAAATGATTTATATCAGGTTTGAGTTGCTACATTTGCAAATGTTGCTCACAAAGAATAAAAACAAATAATTGCTTGCTAGGATTTTCCCCACCTAAGTTTGGTTCTTCGAACGGATAGTCTAGTCTAGAGAAATATATTATTAAATTAATCAGTACAATATACACATATGCAGAAATTATAAATTATAAATTATAGCAGGAATACACTGCTATACATATTTTCTTGCCTAACTCATTCAACCTCGGCTAATAGTGGATGGAACTTACAACAGCCGCTAATATTATTCCAGGGACTAAACTAGAGAACATTATGTGGTATTTCATTACAAGAGGATGACAAGAGGCTAATTTTACCCATAAAATGTATATAATTTATCTTAAGTGTTTACATATAAACATTTAACATAATATCACACTATAGTTTTACTGCATATTACCATTAATTACAGCCAACTCTTGTACAAGGGTAGGCCATTACTAGACTGGTGTTATAGAGCAACCTAGTCTAACTTAATTAATAGTGCTAACCTATTGTAAGGGTAGGATTTTACACTTTCTAGAGATGAACCAATTGTACAGCCTAGCAAGTATATAACACTTTGCAGTTTACCTATAATATTATGACAACATGAGTTGTGTTGTACATATTACCATAACCATAAGTATATTTAACTATAATCATATCACCTTTGAGCAATATGTGTGTCTCTTACCAACTACGAGTGATAAAGACGAGCTAACTTGAGGTGAACAAGCATAGACACAGGGTTACCACTCATCATTTGTGTGTATGACTATATAATGTATATTTTAAATGTTAAGCAGCTCTAGTCCAAGCCTTGATGTACAACTGCAGCAAGGCTTGCAAAAGCAGCCATCATGTCTACTGCAGGAAAAAGTGAACAACCCTCGCAGGAATTAAAGGCCATTTAACCAGATTCATAAATGAGAGGATCTGTGTAAACAAACTCCAGTTAATCATGTTGAACTGGAGGGCTATCATAAGGTTGCCAAACAGAAATCGACCAAGTGAGAAGCACAAATAGAGAAATATGTGGCTGTTCTTACTGACACTACCAGACGATGGTGATTTGCGATAGTCATAATGAACAGGTAGATTATGAAGATGCCATTCAAACCAGTTACAGCACTTTGTTAACATAATTACTCATTGCAAAGCCACCACCACAACAGCTTCCCTTAACCTGATACAACCAGAAGTCAAACTACCATCAATTAGTTTACCAACATATTTTGGAACAGAGTATGAAAGTTGGGATAACTTCTGGAACAAATTTGTTGATGCAGTGGATGCTAATACCAATATGGCTAAAACCACCAAATTTACATACGAGCTCTGTTAAAATGGGACGCGTTAAAAGTTGTATATAATTTAACTCTGTCAAATGACGGCTATGATAGTGCAGGGTGATTTCAACTGTCATCATTCTCTTTGGGATGATGTTCTGACGAATTCCCGAGGTCGCCTTCTTGAGCCGTTTCTCCTCTCTTCTTCCCTGTCTCTTCTGAATTCTGGTGAGCCCACTCATTTGGACTCTTGGACTCGCACCCTTTCCTGTCTTGATCTTTCTCTCTGCTCTTCTTCTATTTACTTAAATTTCACGTGGCAGGTTCTTGATGACCTCCATGGCAGTGATCATTTCCCCATCCTTTTTTCCTTTTTCCCTTTTCGCCCTTCCCTCTCTTTCCCTAGGTGGCAGTTTGCTAAAGCGGACTGGAACCTCTTTACCCTCAGTGCTGCGTTCTCTGACCTCTCCCTTCTGCCTCTCCCTCGCGCTCTCCTCCTTTTTCATGACACTGTCTTCGACGCTGCCCTCCGCTCTATTCCTCGCTCTTCCTCTCGGGGTCCACGGAATTGCGTTCCCTGGTGGATTGCGGACTGTGTTCGGGCTGTCCGCTGTAAGCTTGCAGCCTGGAAGAGGCACCGCCGTCGGCAGACGGCCGATTCTTTTCTTTTCTTTCGGAAAGCGAGTGCGTTGGCCCGTAAGGCCATCCGTATGGCTAAACGTGAATGTTGGGCTTCTTATGTCTCAACAATTAAGTCTGAAACTCCCCTGCCACAGATCTGGAAGCGTATCCACAAGATAGTGGGTAAGTTCGTTCCCGATGTTTCCCCGGTCCTTCACCTCCGTGGTACTCTTGTGGCGGACCCGTTGCAGGTCGCTACCGAACTGGATTCCCACTTTTCTTCTGTTAGCTCTGGTCTTCATCTTCCCCAATCTTTTCTTCTTCGTATACTTGTCCTTGAGTCTCGTCCTTTAGATTTCTGCACTCGTCTTCGACTTTCCTATAACGATCCCTTCTCTCTCTCTTTGAACTTCGTTCTGCCCTGGCCCTCTGCGGTTCTACGATGGCGGGCTCCGATGGTATTCATTATGAGATGCTTCGCCATCTCCATCCGTGCACGTCTTAGTATTTACTGAGTCTGTATAATCGGATCTGGGAGTCGTCGTCAGTCCCTGAGGACTGGCTCGATGCCGTTGTCCTCCCTGTTCGCAACCCGGGTCTCTGGGAACTTCCCCTAAAGACTTTCGCCCTATTGCCCTCACAAGTTGTGTCTGCAAACTCTTTGAACGTATGGTTAACGTTCGTCTGATGTGGTTCCTGGAACACCATCACCTCCTCTCCCCTTCTCAATTTGGTTTCCGCAAGTGCCGCAGCACGACAGAGTTCCTGGTGAACTTGGAGGTCTATATTCGTACTGCTTTTTTGCGAGGACCTCCGTTGTTGCCGTCCTTTTTACCTGGAAAGGCTTACGACACCACTTGGCGATATCATATTCTATCCCAGCTTCATTCTTTTGGCCTTCGGGTCATCTCCCTCTCTTTCTCCGCAGCTTCCTCTCTCGTCGTTCCTTTCGGGTGCGCCTTGGTACCGCTCTTTCTGCTTCTTTTCAGCAATTCGAAGGTGTGCCCCAGAAAAGTGTTCTGAGCACTACTCTTTTTCTGGTTGCCCTCAATGGTCTTCTTTCCTCTCTTCTTTCAGGTGTCTTCTCCGCTCTCTATGTCGATGATCTTACCCTTTGCTGTCAGGGTGATGATTCGCCTCTCTTTCAATGCCGGCTTCGACTTGCGATTGATGCCGTGTCGTCTTGGGCCACCGATCATGGCTTCAAGTTTTCTACTTCTAAGACTTGTGCCATGTCTTTTACTCGGAAACGGGTCGTTCTTCGTCCCTCTTTGTCACTTTATGGTCATCCCCTTGAGTACAAAGATTCTGCGAAGCTTTTGGGGTTATTCCTTGACACTCGTTTGTCTTGGTCTCCTCATATCTCTTACCTCCTTGTTGAGTGCTCTAAGGCCCTTACCCTCCTTCGAGTATTGTCCCATACTTCTTGGGGAGCGAATAGGCGCACTCTCCTTGCTTTGCATTCCTCTCTCGTCCTGTCTAAGCTCGATTATGGTTGCCCTGCTTACTCTTCTGCTTCTCTTTCTGCTCTTCGCCGTCTTGATGCTTTGCACCATACTGGGCTGCGCCTAAGTTCTGGTGCCTTTCGTTCGACTCTCGTCCGTAGCTTGTATGTTGACACTGGTTTCCTGTCTCTCCAGGACCGCCGTGATCGCTACTGTCTTTGCTATCTTGCGCGGTCCTTACAACATCCTTCCTCTCGCCTCTGTCGTGCGTTAACTTTTACCCCTCCTGCGGTTCCTGTTCCTCTTCACCACCTCTCTCTTTCTGTCTGGTTATCTCGCTTACAGGATTCTCTTTCCGTTCGTGTTTCTAATGTTTCTCCTCGTGTTGTTCCTTCTTTGCCCCCGTGGAAAGTCCCCCTTCCGCAGTTTTATACATTCTTGACCCGCGTCACTAAGGTTTTTACCCCTCCTACGGTTCTAAAACTCCTTTTCCTTGAGCACTTTTCTTCTCACTCCCGCTCCGTTTCTGTCTTCACCGATGGGTCTAAGTCTGCAGACGGTGTTGGCTACTCTGTTGTTTTCCTGATCGCACTTATATGTGTCGCTTACCTCCGGAGACTAGCATCTTTAAGCAGGGAGCTTTTTGCTATTCTCTATGCTCTTCGTCTCCTGCTTTCTCGTTGTCAGTCTTCTTTGTGGTTGCTGTTGACTCTCGTAGTGCCCTCATGGCTCTCAGGTCCTTTAATCCAGTTCATCCAGTAGTTGTCGAGATCCAGCATTGGCTGTTTCTTGTTCACAGTAAGTTTAAGTCGGTTGAATTTTGTTGGGTTCCCAGACATATTGGTGTACTCACCTAGTTGTGCTTGCGGGGGTTGAGCTCTGGCTCTTTGGTCCCGCCTCTCAACCGTCAATCAACAGGTGTTCAGGTTCCTGAGCCTATTGGGCTCTATCATATCTACACATGAAACTGTGTATGGAGTCAGCCTCCACCACATTACTTTCTAATGCATTCCATTTGTCAACCACTCTGACACTAAAAAAGTTCTTTCTAATATCTCTGTGGCTCATTTGGGCACTCAGTTTTCACCTGTGTCCCCTAGTGCGTGTGCCCCTTGTGTTAAATAGCCTGTCTTTATCAACCCTGTCGATTCCCTTGAGAATCTTGAATGTGGTGATCATGTCCCCTCTAACTCTTCTGTCTTCCAACGAAGACAGTTGGAATTCCCGTAGTCTCTCCTCGTAGCTCATACCTCTCTGCTCGGGTACTAGTCTGGTAGCAAACCTTTGAATCTTTTCCAGTTTAGTCTTACTCTTGACTAGATATGGACTCCATGCTGGAGCCGCATACTTCAGGATTGGTCTGACATATGCGGTATATAATGTTCTGAAAGATTCCTTACACAAGTTTCTAAAGGCAGTTCTTATGTTAGCCAACCCGGCATATGCTGCTGATGTTATCCTCTTGATATGAGCTTCAGGGGCAGGTCTGGCATGATATCAACCCCCAGGTCTTTCTCTCTCTCTCTGACTCTTTCATCCCCAAGTGATACCTTGTATCTGGTCTCCTGCTTCCTACCCCTATCTTCATTACATTACATTTGCTTGGGTTAAACTCTAACAGCCATTTGTTCGACCATTCCTGCAGCTTGTCCAGGTCTTCTTGAAGCCTCAACTGTCCTCCTCTGTCTTAATCCTTCTCATAATGTTTGGCGTCGTCAGCAAACATTGAGAGGAATGAGTCTATACCCTCTGGGAGATCATTTACGTATATCAGAACAGGATAGGTCCAAGCACAGAGCCCTGTGGGACTCCACTGGACTTCACGCCATTCTGAGGTCTCTCACCCCTCACTATAACTCTCTGCTTCCTATTGCTTAGGTACTCCCTTATCCACTGGAGCGCCCTACCAGTTACTCCTGCCTGTTTCTCCAGCTTATGCATCAACCTTTTTTGGGTACTGTGTCAAAGGCTTTCTGACAGTCCCAAAAAATCTTTGTCGCCTGATTGTAGAATTCTATCAAGCCTGTAAGGCAAGATTTACCCTCCCTGAACCCATGTTGCTGGGTTGTCACGAAGTCTCTTCTCTCCAGATGTGTTACTAGGTTTTTTCTCACAATCTTCTCCATCACCTTGCATGGTATACAAGTTAGGACACTGGCCTGTAGTTCAGTGCCTCTTGTCTGTCACCCTTTTTAATATTGGTACTACATTAGCAGTCTTCCATATTTCGGTAGGTCTCCCGTTTCCAGTGACCTATTACCACTATGGATGGCTAGAAAGTACTCCTGCACACTCTTTCAATATCCATGGTGAGATTCCATCCGGCCCAACAGCTTTTCTCACGTCCAGCTCCAATAGGTGCTTCTTGACTTCATCTCTTGTAATTTCGAACCTTTCCAAGGTCTCCTGGTTTGCTGCCACCTCTCCTAGCGCCGTGACTTCTCCCTGTTCTATTGTAAAGACCTCCTAGAACCTTTTGTTGAGTTCTTCACACACCTCTTTGTCATTCTCTGTGCCTGTCCTGTCCCACCCTAAGTTTCATCACCTGTTCCTTCACTGTTGTCTTCCTCCTGATGTGATTGTGTAGTAGCTTTGGTTCGGTCTTGGCTTTATTAGCTATATCATTTTCATACCTTTTCTCAGCTGCTCTTCTCACACTAACATACTCGTTCCTGATTCTCTGGTATCTCTCTCTACTTTCTGGTGTTCTGTTATTGCAGAAGTTCCTCCATTCCCTTTTGTTCAGCTCCTTTGCTTTCATACTTCCTATTAAACCACGGATTCTCCTTTGCTTCTCTGTTTTTTCCTGTTGAGCTGGGACAAACCTGCTAACAGCCTCCTGACATTTTTGGGTGACATAGTCCACATCATGTCTTGTACGGACTTGGTTCCGAGTTCTGTGTCCAATGTATATCCCATACGAATTTATTCATCTCCTCATAGTTTCCCCTTCGGTACGCCAGCCCTTTGTTTCCCAGTTCTTTTTTGGGGGTGATAATTCCTAGCTCAACCAGGTACTAAAGCTCAATTCACTATGATCACTCATTCCCAAGGGGCCTTCCAACTTAACTTCCCTTATATCCGACTCATTTAAGGTAAATATCAGATCAAGCAAGGCTGGTTCATCCCCTCCTCTCGTTCTTGTCGGTCCCTTGACGTGTTGACTTAGAAAGTTTCTTGTTGACATCCAGCAGCTTCGCTCTCCATGTGTCTGGGCCTCCATGTGGGTCTCTGTTCCCCCAATCTATCTTTCCATGGTTGAAAGAACTGTGTCTTTAAATGAGCGTGTGGATGCTGCCGCCAAGGAAGCTGTCCGCTCTTGTCCCATCTCTCGTAAGGTATTCCATATTCCGACTTACCCAGTTATCCATTCCTCCATCCTTACCCGTTGGCAGGCTTCTTGGTCGTCTGTTACTGGTAACAAACTCCGTACTCTTAAATGTTGTGTTTCCTCGTGGCCGTCCTCCTACCACCGTAACCGGTGATGGGAAACAGCTCTGGCGAGGTTGCGTATTGGCCATACTCGCTTAACCCATGGTCACTTGATGGAGCGCCACCCTGCTCTTTATTGTCCTAATTGCATTGTCCCTCTTGCGGTCGTGCATGTCCTTCTTGAATATCCTTACTTCCGGGACAAGCGTGTGTCATGCTTTCCGACCGCCCCTCGCGGTCGCCTGTCCCTCAATAGAATTCTTGGTGTCTCCGATACTTTTAATATCGTTCGCCTGATGCGTTTTGTTTCTCGTATTGGCATCCTTGGTGATATTTAGCGCCCTCTGATTATTCCGCACATTTGATGGCGCTACATGGCCTTTCCGGTTTGGTGCCTTCTTTTGATAATTACTTACTTACTTACTATGATAGCGCAGTTCGGCTCCTTAAGGAAATCATGCTAAAACAGAACGAGCTATCAAATTTTTGGTTAAAAATTTTTGGATTTACCATCAACAGATGGATCTTCTGACTCACTCCAAGCCTTTAGATTGGAGCTTGAGTCCTGACTCAAAGCACTTAGCCTTAAGGTAAATCTAAATCGGACTGGTTAATTCAAGTTATAGTAAGACACAAATTACCAGTGAAATACTGGATTTGTGTGCTTACATAACAAATCTCCGACAGTACAGGAGAATACAGAAGGTTTACACTCTGTTATTGAACGACAGAGATACAACAACAACAGATGATAAATCAAAATCTAAACTTCATTAACCACCCGTAGTAAACCATAGAGTGTAAACAGTACTCCAAATAAATCTAACCAAATACCTCCACCGCAAGGTAGAAAAAGGCAGTGTGGGCACATATGCAGTGGGTCCCTCCAAACCTATGGTTAATGTGTCACCCAAACGGTGACTCCCAAAGGTGCTGTGGAATGGAGGCCATGTTTGTTCTGTGATGAGGAACACTCCATGAACAACTGCAATCCTTACCCTGATCGTGCTACACATGTAAAACAACTCAAGGAGTTGCACAGATGCACCAGGTGTCTAAGGTCACATAACCCGATACCTGTGCAACTCAATTGCGCACACCTGCAATATGTGCAATAAGAGTCAACACCATACAGTACTGGTGGGGACACAAATACAAAGTCTCCCAAACCATAGGTGGAGGAAGAAAACTTCCACTACAGTACAGTTCTGTAAAGTACTTCCGATGTAGGTACTATCAACAAAGTGTGATCATAAATCACCTTTGCCTACTGCCC
>WNGS01153366.1:80476-92328 GCA_020271785.1 Procambarus virginalis
AAAACAATCGGGATGATAGCGGACAGAGTGTATCATGATCCGGCCTGTACTCCTTTGACATACCAGAAAACATTCTAAGGAAACTACTCCAAGCTTGTACTAAAGAGGCACCCTTCTTGAGCCGGATTGTATAAGCAAGTAGATGGGGTCGCCATGGGTTCTCCCCTAGGTGTCCTGTTTGCAAACTTCTACATGGGTACCATCGAACAAAGGTCTTAGTCGACATGAACTTGAAACCGGCCATATACTGCAGGTATGTTGACGACATTTTTACACAAGTAACTGATGTCAGACATCTGCAGGAGCTGAAGGAGGCATTTGAGCAGAATTCTGTGTTGCGTTTCACTTACGAGATGGAGAAGGATGGGAAACTACCCTTTCTAGATGTAACAGTCATGGAAAGGAGCGGAGGTTTCCACACTGCAGTCTACAATAAGGAAACAAACATAGGAATGTGCCTCAATGCCAACAGTGACTGCCCAGACAGGTACAAGAGGAGTGTTAACGCTTATGTCGATCGTGCTCTCAGCCACAACTCAGGATGGAAGCAAGTCGATGATGAACTCTGTAGGGTAAGGCAGGTCCTAGTCAACAACGGCTTCTCCAAGGGTTTCGTTGAAGACGTCATAAGAATTAATGTGAACCGCCATGCAACCTCTGAAGAGACAACTAACACAACACCTGTACCTCCTATTAGACTATTATACAGGAACTTCTTTTCCACAGCTCATAAAACGGAGGACAGGGTCCTGAAAGATATTGTTAATAGAAACGTTATCCCTACAGACATAAATCAGAAGATACAACTGACGATTTACTATAAAACCAAAAAAACAGCCACCTACTCATGAGAAACTCTCCAGACACAAAGCAGAACGCTTTAAAAGAGACCAACGTCGTCTATGCCTTCAAATGCCCACTTGGGGACTGTAAGCCTCAAAGAACTCAGTATATAGGCAAGACAACAACATCTCTTTCCAGGCGATTAACGATGCATAAGCAACAGGGCTCCATTAAGGAACATATAATCTCTTCCCACAACCAGACCATCACCAGAGAAATCTTAACAAAAACACGGAAATCATTGATAGATAGCAAGCGGCTTGATATCTGGGAGGCACTACACATCAAGAAATGGGCAATAGGCCCTCTGCAGTTACTTCCATTCTTACCTTCAATTTACCCAATTACTATCCCATTAATACCCGTTGTTTCGTGTTCTGGCCTGTGTTGAAAGTTTTGTTCACCTCATCCAAAACTGTTGTAACATATCACCTCACCCAAAATGCAGGTATAAAATGAAAATGAAAGCTGTTAAATATCGAATGGGTGGACACCTATCATACCTAGGAATAATCCTGGACACACATGAATTTTAATGCTGAGGTCACTTACTTGAGAGAGCGAACTGCGGCCAGGACGGCAATCCTCAGGTCGCTAACCTCCCTCTCTGGAGGAGCCAATCTGCAAGTCCTTCGCACATACTATGTACAGGCAGTCAGATCAGTGATAGATTATGCAGCACCTGCACTCACAAATCTATCACACCAACAGTGGAAAAAGCTTGAAGTTGCCCAAAACAATGCTATGAGAGCCGCACTGGGAGCCCCCATGTGGACCAAGCTTGAAACACTTAGACTGGAGACGGGTTTGCCCTCTCTACAGGAAAGAATATCTCAAAGGACAGCTACAATTATTAGTAAGATAATTATTTCTTCTGATCCAATCCCAGTACGGCAGGCCTTGGTGGTTGGACTAGGGCAAAACAATGGAAACTCTTGGGCTGCAAGAGCAGGAAAAGTCCTAAACAGACTACAGTTAAAAAGCATGATTCTCGATAGAGAGGGTGATCATCCACACCCAAATTACACTCCTGCTGCACCGTGGGAAGAGCCTACTTTCAAAATAGTAATAGAAAGTCTCCCAATGAAAAAGGCTGCCTATGATCCGCAATCCTAAGGCGCATAATAGAAGAGCAAATGTATAGCATAGCAGTAGCAGGAGCCACCCACTTTTTCACAGACGGATCGGTGGACACAGAATATGAAAGTGCTGGCGCTGCTCTTTGCACGGCCAACATACAGGCATATTGGAGACTGGGAGGACTAGTATCATCAACCCAAACTGAGCTGTTTGCCATACAACAGGCATTCGCATATGTGATTGCACAAAACACTCAAAATGCCATCATACACACAGACTCAAAAGCTGCACTTCAAATACTAGGACAAAAACAGTGGAAAGATAACGTGGAGATAATTACCACCATTTTGTATCTTGGAGCAGTCGCTAAAGGCAAAGGACTCAACATAACCTTGAACTGGATCCCATCCCATATTGGAATCCCATTAAATGAGAAAGCTGATGAAATTGCTAAACTGGCAACTCGTCATCCAGTGATAGATAAAACAATTCAACCCAGCCTAGAGAACATTAAAAACATCATCACCAAAAAACTCTCACACCTCAACAAAGCCTACCTACACCAGAGAATAGCTGAAGGCTCGCCCTCTGCAACATGGTATCTTCAGGCAACTAAATTAGAAAGATTAAATATCCCAAAAGGAATCCACAGGGAAATAGCAGTTAGGTTATATAGACTACGTCTAGGTTACAGATGCAACTGGGAGATTGGTGAACCCCGACAGAGAGAGTGCATCTTCTGCCAAACTGTCACAGAAAAGCCATTACTTCACTATCTTCTAGAATGTGAAGCAACCAACGACCTTAGAAGAGCTTTAAGAGTTCCTGAATCTTGCTGTGGCCACCCTGAAGCCATCAACAGAGCCACTCTCCTGGTCAACAAAGGTGTCCAGCAGCTGGACGCCCTCATAAAGACTGTGAAGCAGTATCCTCCCCCGAGATAACAGCTCGATGATTAAATGCAATCTCAGAATAATGAAAAGAATTACGGAGAAAAAAAAAATTGTACCACTTACGGGCTATTCATGCCCGTGCCACCTCTTGGGTGGCTTAATCTTTATCAATCAATCAATCTGTTTAAATCAATCGAATGGGTGGACACCTATCAGTACCTAGGAATAATCCTGGACACACACATGAATTTTAATGCTGAGGTCACTTACTTGAGAGAGCGAACTGTGGCCAGGACGGCAATCCTCAGGTCACTAACCTCCCTCTCTGGAGGAGCCAATCTGCAAGTCCTTCGCACATACTATTGTGACGGTAACGAGTTGGAAATGGTGGTCGGCAGTCTTCCAACTGGCAGGTGTCAGTGCTGGGCCACATATAATATATAAAAAAAAGAAAAGGAAAAAAAAGAATGACTGCGTGATTGGTAATCTGTGGTAAGGTCGGAAATACGAAAGACAATAATAAAAACTGAATTTTAATAACAATAAAAAAACACAAATTGAAACAAATGCAAAATCTTGGCTTAATGGTAAAAAAATGTCAAGTGGAAAAAATTACATAAACATGAAAATAGATTACGTTAATGGGGAGGAGAATTGACATACAAAAGTAAATAAAATATGAATGCTGGAATATATGCACTAACTATAAACCTCTATTTGACCACACAAGGTGAGTCACTTAGGAGTTCATAGCTTGCGAGCACACAATATTCTGGCTGGCAGAAACGCAAGGGACTCCAACAATAACTGGCGAGGTCTTGTGATTGGCGAGGAGCCGGAGTGGAGTGTTGGTTGGCGGCCAATGAGGAAGCTGGATGGCCGCAAGTCGCTAGTTAGGCAGTTGAAGGGTTCGGCGCGTCGACCAGGTGCAGCAGGTGCTGGAGTGGGGGGGAGGAGGGAGTTGCTGGTACGTGTGGCTATCTTAATATGTACGTTTAGCCACTACAAAACGTATCTTGTATATTGATGAGGACAGGACGAGTCGCAGAAATAGCAGGCTAAATCTCTGATAGAAATAGCAGTTAGGTTATATATACTACGTCTAGGTTACAGATGCAACTGGGAGATTGGTGAACCCCGACAGAGAGAGTGCATCTTCTGCCAAACTGTCACAGAAAAGCCATTACTTCACTATCTTCTAGAATGTGAAGCAACCAACGACCTTAGAAGAGCTTTAAGAGTTCCTGAATCTTGCTGTGGCCACCCTGAAGCCATCAACAGAGCCACTCTCCTGGTCAACAAAGGTGTCCAGCAGCTGGACGCCCTCATAAAGACTGTGAAGCAGTATCCTCCCCCGAGATAACAGCTCGATGATTAAATGCAATCTCAGAATAATGAAAAGAATTACGGAGAAAAAAAAAATTGTACCACTTACGGGCTATTCATGCCCGTGCCACCTCTTGGGTGGCTTAATCTTTGTCAATCAATCAATCTGTTTAAATCATAGCATAGTAAGAACTCTGTTTAGTGTTAGCAGGTTATAGTTGTGTGTGTGTAAACTAAAAGTCTTTGAAAATTTGACGCGTTTAAGTGTCGTGTCAGACTAGAAATAAAAATGAATTTGGAGAATTGATTTTTCAATTACCATCAACAGCAAAAAGAAACATAAGAAATATTGCAAAAATTCGTGTAAGAATTATTAATCTTACCTTTTCGGTCATATTTAATAATATATGTCTACAGGAAAGACTGCTACCAAAACATACTAATATATATTATATATATATATAATTTGCCTCTATTATTCCGACACAAATATATATATATATATATATATATATATATATATATATAATATATATATATATATATATATGTGTGAATATATATATATATATATATATTATATATATATATAATATATATATATATATATATATATATATATATATATATATATATATATATATATATATATATATATATATAGGGGGGTACCACCTCTGGTGCAATTATAGGGACCCACAGCCTCAGAGAAGGGAACACAGAGCATTCAGGGAAAAACTTGCCATTTAACTCTGAATACATGAGGGTGTTCGCTTCTCCTACCACCCCCTTTTTTATGGTGTACACTTTATTAAGCAAGGTTATACAGTTACATATCTGATTGTATACAAAAAATGAGCATTAAGAGGACACAAAAATAGTTCGCTTCCTAGAGGCTGTAGATTTCCTCGAACTCCTCCGACGTTGGGCAGGAACCGAGGATGCAGCGAGCATTCCCCCTCTGGATCGCGACACTGAGGCGCTGAAAGAGAAAACTTGCCGCTCTAGGGTCTCTTGTGGTGTCAATGAGCTTGGAACCAAGATCCTTTAGAAACCTTCTTGCACTCTCTCCCCATGGGCCTAGGGTCTCAGACCCTATTGGAACGAAGTTGTACCGATGATCTAATTGCCTATACTTGGCTGACTTGTCTCTTTCTCTGTGTGTCGCCGCGGCTCCTGCTGTGCCGGCAGAGAGGTTGATGTATGTGGCTGCCAGGGTGGATACGCAAGTATAGTCCCATGCCAACTGTCTGCCACCCTTCCACGGACGCAGTGTGATTCCGTCTGGTCGGCCGGCAAAGCTAACAGAGTCACGGTTCAGAAGGTTGCGGGGCTCTCTCTCCGCTGGACACTGGGCAGAGGCAAGGCTTCTTTTAATGATGTCGTTTACTTCGTCGTGTCTAGTGTGCCAACCACCAGATTTTCCACAGTGCAGGCCATGCAATCCATATTCGTCAGCATCTGCCTCGCCGCAAATACACCTATGAACAGTGTGGATAGGGGCAGCAAGACGGAGAGCGACTGCAATACGGAGCTCCTGCGGATCAAGACGTGTGCCTGTCGCAGACATAGGGACTGCCAAAAGGAAGTCCCCTGCATGGGGAGCCTGCACAGCTGTGAGGCGTGCACGATCACTGGGGGTTGTTGCTGCCTCCAGCAAAGCTGTGGCTTCTTTGTCTGCAATGGGGCTGTCCCAACTGGATTGTTTCTTGGCTTTCGGCATGGCTGGTCTGAGTGCTGGGTCTGCCATGGCACCCCATTTCGTGTCGCATTCCGTGTAGTGGGGGTCCTGTATCCCCGCTACATCACTGAGGGTGTCAGGTAGAATTTCCTTAACCAGGTCATCTGATGCTGAGGAGGAAGACAGGAAGGCTGGGACAGCAATTTGGGTGGCAGTGCGGACACCCAAGCCACCGAGCCTAACAGGAAGAGTGGCTTGTTTCCACTGGCACTCGTTGAGGGAGAGATTAACAACTTTTTCCAGCATGGTCTTCAGTAAGAGGTCATACTCTTCAAGCTTTCGGTTGTCGTAAGATGGGGCGCACCTCAGAAAGTAGGTTAGCCTCGGAAGGGATAGGCATTTGGTGAGGAGATAAAAAGCATCGTGGGCATCGATGTCACCTATTCTGTCTTCCATCCTCCTAAGGTCTGCGATTTTCTTGTCAAGGATCTCCTCAATGGCATTAGACCCGAGGGGGGCTCCAAGGAGGGTGCTGTTCTCGGCCCTAATGACATGGGCTCCAGGCAAGGCAGACCTTATTCTAGCTACGATGTCTGGGTTGGAGGAGACTACTTCACACTTGGAAGGGTTCAGGACAAGACCCAGGCTTACTTCTTGCTCCCTTATTTTCCTGATGTCTGCCAAGAGGTCGTCTACGGTGCCAGCTATAGTGCCATCATCCAAAAACCAGATGTTGAACTCGCTGGACAAGCTTTCGGTGATTTCTTTTAAGACTAAGCAGAAAAGAAGGGGAGCAAGAGGATCACCTTGCTGAACGCCTTCACATGATCTGATTTCATGTTCACCAAAGAGCAGTTTTGACTCACCACTGTAGCACGATAGTATGAACGGGTAGAGGGGCCGGAAATGGCGATGTACGGCACAAAGTACTGCATCTCTTCTGACCATGTTGAAGGCATTCTTAAAATCCAGTTTGAGCAGGGCTTTTCATCAGAAATGTTGGTGATGTATGCTCGTGCTGCATGGGCAGCCGCTTCACAGCCTTGGGGGATTCCAAATCCTAGCTGGATTGGTTTCAGTAATTCAGCCGCTTGCTGGCTGACAACCCTCGTAGCAGCCTTGGCAATCAGGCGTCGGAGAGTGTTGCCAACAGCTATTGGCCTGATTCCATCGTCCTTCTTTTTGAGAGCACAGAGGGAGGCACCGAAAAAGAGAGGCCTGATGACCTCAGGTATATCACCAGCCAGGCACATGTTAACGAACCTTGTTAGTTCCATAAGAAGATCTTGTGCAGCATCACCAACCGCAGGATTTAACATTTGCTTGATGTGTTGAGGTTTTAACCCTGTAAAGCCTCCTGCTGACCCAGGTGGAAAAGAAAGGGCTGCTTTGTAGACCTCAGATTCACCGACGGTTAATGGGTCTGAAATGGTGTCGGCTGATGGCGGAACGATGTTGTCGCCTTGTTGGGCTCTGGGTGGGTGCTTGCTTTGCAGGCCCGTGCTGTGGCTGAGTTTCGAGGAACAATTTTCTCGTCACTGGTGAGGACTCTAATAGCGCTTGCGGTATTTCCCTCTTCAATTTTCTTGGTGATTGTGCTCTGATTTTGTTTGTTTCCGGTATGTTGTTGTTACCATTTCTGCGGTGTGTGTGTTTTGCTCGGAGAGGCAGGCGAACTAGGTTATCCCCCTAATGACATATATAATGTCATATATATATATTTTATATATATATATATATATATATATATATAAATATATATATATATATATATATATATATATATATATATATATATATATATATATATATATAACTGAAAACTCACACCCCAGAAGTGACTCGAACCCATACTCCCAGGAGCAACGCAACTGGTATGTACAGGGATGCCTTAAACCACTTGACCATCACGACCGGACATAAGGAAGTGATAGCCTGAGCTATATGAACCACTTCCCCGCCGGCACCTGGATGGTTATCTTGGGCATAGCATTTTATCAAATCACCTCATTTTTTGGGGCAACACGTGAGGAACACAAATGCAAACAAGCCTGAATGGTCCCCAGGACTAGATACAACTGAAAACTCACACCCCAGAAGTGACTCGAACCCATACTCCCAGGAGCAACGCAACTGGTATGTACAGGGATGCCTTAAACCACTTGACCATCACGACCGGACATAAGGAAGTGATAGCCTGAGCTATATGAACTTCCCCGCCGGCACCTGGATGGTTATCTTGGGCATAGCATTTTATCAAATCACCTCATTTTTTGGGGCAACACGTGAGGAACACAAATGCAAACAAGCCTGAATGGTCCCCAGGACTAGATACAACTGAAAACTCACACCCCAGAAGTGACTCGAACCCATACTCCCAGGAGCAACGCAACTGGTATGTACAGGGATGCCTTAAACCACTTGACCATCACGACCGGACATAAGGAAGTGATAGCCTGAGCTATATGAACCACTTCCCCGCCGGCACCTGGATGGTTATCTTGGGCATAGCATTTTATCAAATCACCTCATTTTTTGGGGCAACACGTGAGGAACACAAATGCAAACAAGCCTGAATGGTCCCCAGGACTAGATACAACTGAAAACTCACACCCCAGAAGTGACTCGAACCCATACTCCCAGGAGCAACGCAACTGGTATGTACAGGGATGCCTTAAACCACTTGACCATCACGACCGGACATAAGGAAGTGATAGCCTGAGCTATATGAACCACTTCCCCGCCGGCACTCGGATGGTTATCTTGGGCATAGCATTTTATCAAATCACCTCATTTTTTGGGGCAACACGTGAGGAACACAAATGCAAACAAGCCTGAATGGTCCCCAGGACTAGATACAACTGAAAACTCACACCCCAGAAGTGACTCGAACCCATACTCCCAGGAGCAACGCAACTGGTATGTACAGGGATGCCTTAAACCACTTGACCATCACGACCGGACATAAGGAAGTGATAGCCGAGGCTATATGAACCACTTCCCCGCCGGCACCTGGATGGTTATCTTGGGCATAGCATTTTATCAAATCACCTCATTTTTTGGGGCAACACGTGAGGAACACAAATGCAAACAAGCCTGAATGGTCCCCAGGACTAGATACAACTGAAAATGTTGTATTTGTAGATACAAATGAGATGTTGTTGTCTTGCCTATATACTGAGTTTTTTTAGGCTTACAGTCCCCAAGAGGGCATTTGAAGGCATAGACGACGTTGGTCTCTTTTAGAGCGTCTGCTCCGTGTCTGGAGAGTTTCTCATGAGTAGGCTGGCCGTTTTCTTGGTTTTATAGTAAATCGTCAGTTTTATCTTCTGATTTTTGTCTATAGGGATACAACAATCAGAAAAAATTTAGAGTTTACATTTGGGTATTCTATTAGCTACCAAAAGCAAAACTTCTTAACTATGCAGACGACTTTGTGGTCATCATCAAAGGCAAAGGTGCGAACCATGCACAAAAATGCCTAGATATTATCAGGGAAGCGGAACGCATAGCAGTGAAAATAAACAGCAATAAACCAAAAGCAATGGCCGTTAAAATGAGAACTCAAGACTGGCAATACAAGGACAAGAAATCGAGTGGGTTACCTCTTTTCAATACCTAGGAGTCATAATAGACAAACAGTTGAAATTCACTCAAGAAATTGAATATCTTCGGCAACGCTGCAAAGCCAGAAACTCAGCTTTGCGCTCCCTGACCAGTCTTAGAGAGGGTGCATCTCTACCAGTACTCAAAATGTACTACGTTCAAGCAGTTAGGTCACTCATCGACTATGCTGCTCCTGCTCTTACATCCCTCAGTGATAACCAATGGGAGAAACTGGAAGTGTCACAAAATGATGCTCTGAGAACAATGCTGGGAGCACCTATATGGACGCGTAGAGAGAACCTTAGAATGGAAACAAAATTACCAGCATTAGAAAACAGGTTGACACAAAGGATAGTCACCATAATAGAAAACTTACTGGAACAACCGCCAGGCTGCCAATCAAAGACAGCATACAGAGATCATTTGAGAAAAACCTACAGTATAGAACACGCTCATGGATGGATAATGAGGTCAAGATTTTAGAGAAAATGGACCATTAAAAACAAAGGGGAAGATAGACCATATCAACACTTTCGACAGCCTCCTCCATGGGAAGAATCGAATATAAAAATAATCATTGAAGATTACCAGTTAAAAATCTGCATGTGACCCGTAGAGGCTCAAGGAAGTAATAGAACAATAAATGGAAACTATCTCTAGACCCACAACGACTCACATCTTCACAGACGGATCAGTCGATCAAGAAAAGGTTCTGCTGGGGCAGCAGTTACACTACCAACCATGAGGCTTACTGGAGCATGAATAGTGGGTGCTCAACATTGCAAACAGAATTATATGCCCTGAAGGAGGCAATAAAATATGCAATGAGAATAATTTACATGATGTAATCATTCATACCGACTCTAAATCTTCGCTCCAGGCATTGTTATCCAGTCAGCACAGAGATAATATACAACTCCTCACAGAAATTCAATATATAGGAAATAAGTCCATAATCGAGGCTGTCAATCACCCTAAATTGGATACCAAGTCACATTGGCATAGATGGTAATGAAAGGCAGATTCACTAGCAAAAACTGCACTGCTCTACCTGTTGTACAGGTTCAAATACCTGTCCTGAGAGTGACGAAGGTGGGCAGGGGAAAAAGTGCCAAGGTAAGGTGTCAGGGTTTTAGCGAGCCAGGAGGCAAGAGAATAGCTGACAGAACCCCGTGAAGAAATGATAGGACGAAGAGGAACACCAGGTTTATGAGTCTTAGGAAGACCATAGAGAATAAGGAAGAGAAGGGCAGATGACACGGAAACGCTTAATGAGATCAAAGTCAGGAGGGCAAAGACTAGAGAGCTGTCTTAGTTTGCGGTTAAAGGAAGTTTTGAGGCGATCCAAAGGTTTAGAAGTCAGAGGAGCATAAGTGCAAGAGTCAGAGAGCAAGACATCTGCTTTCCGGAGGTAGTCCTCACGGTCAAGACAACCACCGAATTGCCTTTGTCGGACGGAAGGATAAGAATAGTTGTTAGATTTCAGGGAGGCAAGGGCAAGCTGGAAGCGACGGGAAGGTGGTGATTTTTAGAAACAAGCTGTCAAGAACGGGGATGAGGGCCCCTCTAAAGGCAGACAGGTCCGAAAGAGTACTAGAGTTAGAATTGACAAACCTTCAAAGGAACTAATGAGATCATGCCACAGCGTGGGCCAGGGGAAGTAGCAAAAGACAGACCAAGACCAAGAAGTTCTTGCTGGTGCTTAGAAAGAGAGTAGGACGAAAGGTTAGTAACACAGTCAGAGAGAGAAGTATTGGTCCAAGGACTGTTGGAGATCAGTCGTTGAAGTTTGTTGTGTAGTGTGGAAGAGTGGTGGGAAGAGGAGACGTGAGCAGTGTCAAATGCAATTGGAAAAATGATATGCATAGATCACTGGGAAGAGAGAGACTAAGCGTTGCTGTTGACGAACAGCAAGAAAAGCCTCGTCAACTTGCAGGAGAGGTGGCATAATAAGTTCTTGAAGAAGAAGGCGGGCATGTTCAGGAAAGGAGATCCCGAAGTGTTGAACTGGAGAAAGTGAGATAAAGAAAGGGGAGAACTTGCTCAGCAAGACAATCTTTAAGAAATCTGAGCTGATTCTTTCGACGCTTGGCGGCAAGAAGGAAGATTCAAAGCGCGAAAAGGCCGTTTGAAGGAAGGTAGAGCATCGAAGAAATTAAACAGAGTAAGACGCTTTCGTGTGGTATCCATATGCAGGCGAAGAGTCACAATAACGTGGCTGAAGTATGTTGACCAGACCCACACTAGAAGTTGAAGGGACGACGACGTTTCGGTCGTCCTGGACCATTCTCAAGTCGCTTGTGATGAGGAGGTAGAGAACGGGAAATAAATAGGCAAGAGAGAGGTGAGGAGGAAAGTAAGGTGTAGAGAATAGTAGTAATAATGAGATCTGCAGAAGGCCTATTGGCCCAACGAGGCAGCTC
>WNGS01153368.1:0-7500 GCA_020271785.1 Procambarus virginalis
ATATAGCTCCGTGGGCCAGGTGTAGAATCGTGGGCCGCAGGCTGGTAGGCATTACTAGTTTTCAACGTTTGCCCAATCGTCCTCTTCCTTCAGTTTACTGGGTCTATATCTGCGATAGAGTAATTCGTTCTCCAAGAAGAACCAGGAACATGTCGATTGGGTCTCAGCCTGAAAGAATAATGGTGTCAAGGTAGATTTCTCTCTGTAACTACGGAACTCCAAAGCTGTCAGATTTGGGGGTAGTTTCGAAGGGTCTTGAGGGAAGCGGTAGTAGTAGTAGAGTCAGCTGGGTCTGCGGTCGTGCTGCTTGAGCATGGGTGGTCACCATAACAGGAGGAGAAACTTCATCACTCTCTTGAACCTTTGCTGGAACATGCTTAAAAATAGGATTATCCAACACAGAGTTACCCACCTGGGGTTTGTCCTTGACGATCAGGTTGGTCGGTTGCAGGTCTTCTGCCAAGTCGTTGCCCAGGAGAAGTTGCACTCCAGCATGGGAAAAGGCTTTTCCTGACGGCGACTTGGACTTCACCGGTCACGAAGGGACAATCCAGGTGGACTCTGGCAAGAGGATAGGAGTAAG
Organism: Procambarus virginalis; assembly: GCA_020271785.1. NCBI lineage: Eukaryota > Metazoa > Arthropoda > Malacostraca > Decapoda > Cambaridae > Procambarus > Procambarus virginalis. The sequence goes on from WNGS01153368.1 coordinate 584, forward strand.
TAGCAGTAAGGTCAGTGATGAATACAGTCTCTCCTGTGTAGGCGACGTTGGGCACAGCTGATTTCAAGACGATCGATTGAAGAGCCGCTTGTGTCCCCTCAAGATCTTAAGTCCAAAACGTCCCTCAGATCTGAACCGTGGTAGTGATAGTTCCTGGATACAGATGCTTGCTAAAGAGAGAGAAATCATTAACATGAACACCAACATTCATTACAGGCTTTACCGGACTTAGGGTGAGTAGGTTTGGGCTTAGTGGGTTCTGTGTTACCTTTAGATTGGGACTTACCACATTTTTCTATGGTATGTCCATAGATTCGAGAATACCTACAGTACAGTTGAGAGGTACCTTGATCTGGGCTCACTTTCTCGTAACTGTACCAAGACTTCTTACTGGTAGTTCTGGTGTCAGCCGGTGGATGAGGCTGTAAGTGTCAGCTGACTTCGCGCATTTCACCAAATCGGTCTCTTCCTTATCTGCTAAGTATAGGCGGACAGGAGGAGGTACACGCCTCAAGAATTCTTCAACCAGTATGAGGTTGACGAGCTCTGGAAAAGTAGAGACATGTGCGGCCTCCAGCCATTTCATGAAATATCTCCGTTTGGTGTTAGCAAATTCTAAGAAGGTTGTGGTACTTGCCTTTACGTAGTCACGGAATTTTCGTCGATAGCTTTCGGTGGAGAGAAGGTAGGCGTCCAACACAGCTTGCTTCAGGGTGAGTAGTCGTTTTCAGATGCCAAAGTGCTGAGTGTGACTGCTGCTCTACCTGTTAGATGTACTCGGAGAGGAGGGTAGCCCATTGGTCGTCAGGCCAATTAAGTTGATTAGCAAGGGTTTCAAAAGTTGTGAAAAAACATCAACCTCCGTTTCTATGAACGGTGGCATTAACTTACTTGCATGGGAGATATTGAAACTGGGAGGAAGACTAGCTGCATCTTGTAGGCGTTGAGCTTGGTGTGTAGTCCATCGTGAGTTCTCTTTCATGATATTCTAAAGCTGTTTCCGCTTGCCGTTTGTCGTGTTCGCGTTGTATTCTAGTTGTCGTTGTCTTGTTTCAAGTGTACTTTTTCATGCTCTTTGAATAGGGCCAATTCTCGATCACTTTCTTCTTTCTTCAGTGCGGCCTCTCGCTCTCTGAGGGGATTTTCGATCTTGTTGTTGCTGAGCAATGCGGCCTCTTCTTTCTTGAACTGGAGCTCTCTTTCTTGCTCTTCTTTCTGATGGCAGCTGCTCCTTTTGTTGCTCCCGCTCGATCTTAGCAAGTTCTAGTTTGAGCTTCATTGCTGTCAAATCATGTTTATGAAATAGTATATTGTTCGTGAGTATCAGAATCTATAGTCCCTTCATCCAAAAGATGATCCAGTATCATACTATGTATGGCATATTTGTTGGCTCCATGGGGAACTTCCAAGTGATACTCATGTGCAAGAGTTATCAATTCGACCCTCTTAGCATGACGTAAGTTCCCTATTTCACTTTCTGGATCTGTCTGGAAAGCTTGGAAACAAAACATGGTGAAAATGGCAAATAAATGTGACAAGAATATACTGTGATGATATGGTGAATGTCAGAAACAGGAAAACGTGGCAACTGGTACCTATCCTGTGGAATTGTTGACAATTAAAGTTAAGTCAAGATGGTAATTGAATAAGGTCGCAGGAAAACTTGTACCCGGTACTCACTGTGGGAGGCTAAGGGCAAGAAAATCCTACTAATTAGGTGAAACTGAGTTTCGAAAAACAAGTGAAACACTAAATGGTTCCAAAGTAAATTAGGTAGTCCAAGAATGTAGGCAAACCTTGCTGAGTCACTATAGAACATAAGCAAGTTACCCACTGAAATTAAATATGGTACTTACAGAATTAGCGAACTTCGTGCTAAAAAGAAAGAAAGCTAATCCCCTACCTTAAGTAAGTACCATCAATTCTGACCGACGAGTAGGGGTGCGAGTGTCAACTGGTGACGAGAACTATTGGCGAGGTCCCAACTCGTCAATAAAAGTCCATGTGAGAAGAACGATGGCCCTCTTTCTCCTCCAAGAGTCGGATATCAGAAATTAAGTGCTATTTACCTGGAGACAGACCACAGTACCAGAGTACCTATATGATAATCTGTCGAAAATATGAGAAATATCTGAGGGACAAAAGATGTTAAACACGGGTAATAACACGGAGGGGGAGACGACCAATTAAGAGTATGACTGCAGCCGACAGCCACCACGTAATCCAAAGTTGTCTCACACTCACCATATGCTACTCCCATAATGCACAATATACACAGCACCATATGAATAATAAAAGGGATTAGTGAAAATATTGAACGCAAGGGAATAAAGCCAAGTACGCTTACCACATTTACCAATACCTGAGTGAAGCTCCCAAGTATACGTGAGACTCCCGGACAGGCCCCCAAGTATATGTGACGGTAAAGTAGTGGAGTATAGTGTTCGGCAGTCTTTCACTGGCAGATCTCCAAGACAGGTCACATAACAGAAAAAAAGTAAAAAAAAGGAAAAAAAAGAATGACTGCTTGTTTGATAATCTGTGGTAAGGTTGGGGAAGAGACACGAAACACAAAATAATAAACAATGACATTTAATGATTCTAGAAAACAAATTAAAATAAAGACAATACCTTGGCTGAGTAACGTGATGAGGGAACAAGTGAAAAAGAAATAACATAAAAATGAATTACGTTAACCGGAGGACAATATGAAACACAAGTGAAATATAAAATAGTCAATATATAAGAATGGCGCTGGGAATATATGAGCAAGCTAACAACCGCTATTTGATCACACGAGGTGAGTCAACTAGATGTTATCAGCTAGAGCACAAGATATATTCTGATGAGGAACAGCTCGTGGGCGCCAACGTTGACTTGACGACGCTCGTGAGTGGTGGGTAGCTTGAGTGGCGAGATCCTGGACAGCCAATGAGAATGCAGCATTTCCCACACTGGTAGTTCGCTAGTGAATTGCAGTCGACGAGGAGCTGGCGGTGAGGTGTATGAGGAGGGAGGGGGTGCAGGTGCGTGTGCTGTCTTGATATATACGTTTTCTACTGTAAAACGTATCTTGAATGTTGAGAATGGAACGTGACGAGGGTAGGGAAGAGCAGGCTAAATCTCTGGGAAGAGATTATCGTCACAATATATATATATATATATATATATATATATATATATATATATATATATATATATATATATATATATATATATATATATATATATATATAAGGGATAAATGGGGTGAAACATATGAACATAAGAATAGAGGTAACCGCAGAAGGCCTATTGGCCCATATGAGGCAGCTGGCATCTACATACAAAGATTAATCCAGTGTAATTGGCCTGTTATGTTGAACATTGTCTTCTGTGTTGGCATCGTTATGTTCTGGTCTTGTGCTTACTCTCATTGTTGGAAGAGTAAATAGTTCCGTGATTTGGGTGTTCATGGTAGGTTGTTCAGTTCTTATGTGAATTGCTTCAAGAATTTGTAATCTTCTGGCATCTTGGGTTCTGTCTATTATGCATGTATTTTGTTCAACATTTCTCTTGTTAGGGTGATGTCATGGGCTTGTCTCATGTGATTCCTAGGGGCACCGGATTAAAGATGGCATGTCAAACGCCTCGTCAGCTTGGTCGACGTCATACCTGTGTACTTAGATTGAAGGTTACATCCTTCGTGGGGGCAAGTGTACATGTATACAACGCTTGACTGCTGTAGAGGGTTCTCTGTCGGCTTCGGGCTGTTTTTGATAAGGAGTTCGGAAGTCTTCTTGGTTTTATAAAATATTATCAGGTTTATGTTTTGGTTAGGAGTAGTGCTTTTTACTCCTTTACGGATTATTTCTTTCATTATTCTTTCCTCTTTTATATGTTCACTGTGCATCGTTGATTTGTAATATAATTTTATTGGAGGTATTGTGGTTTCTGTTCTAGGTTCTGGATTATACCAACGGTCCAAGTGTCTTCTTATAGCAGCGTTTATTTCCGCGTTGCTATATCCATTGTTCACCAATACCTGAGTTACTCTTTCAAACTCTCTACTCACGTTGCTCCATTCAGAGCAGTGGGTAAGCGCTCGACGAATATAAGAGCAACGTGAGTAGTGAGTTTGAAAGAGTAACTCAGGTATTGGTGAACAATGGATATAGCAACGCGGAAATAAACGCTGCTATAAGAAGACAGTTGGACCGTTGGTATAATCCAGAACCTAGAAGAGAAACAACTATACCTCCAATAAAATTATATTACAAATCAACGATGCACAGTGATCATATAAAAGAGGAAAGAATAATGAAAGAAATAATCCGTAAAGGAGTAAAAAGCACTACTCCTAACCAAAACATAAACCTGATAATATTTTATAAAACCAAGAAGACTTCCGAACTCCTTATCAAAAACAGCCCGAAGCCGACAGAGAACCCTCTACAGCAGTCAAGCGTTGTATACATGTACACTTGCCCCCACGAAGGATGTAACCTTCAATCTAAGTACACAGGTATGACGTCGACCAAGCTGACGAGGCGTTTGACATGCCATCTTTAATCCGGTGCCCCTAGGAATCACATGAGACAAGCCCATGACATCACCCTAACAAGAGAAATGCTGAACAAAAATACATGCATAATAGACAGAACCCAAGATGCAAGAAGATTACAAATTCTTGAAGCAATTCACATAAGAACAGAACAACCTACCATGAACACCCAAATCACGGAACTATTTACTCTTCCCACAATGAGAGTAAGGACAAGACCAGAACATAACGATGCAACACTGAAGACAATGTTCAACATAACAGGCGAATTACACTGGATTAATCTTTGTATGTAGATGCCAGCTGCCTCGTATGGGCAATAGGCCTTCTGCGGTTACCTCTATTCTTATGTTCATATGTTTCACCCATTTATCCCTTAAGTTATCCCCTATGTTTTCACCTTTATTGTCTTATCACTGACCCAGTGCGGGTATATAATCAAACCATATATATATATATATATAGATTAAAATATATATATATATCTAGATATATATATAGATATATATATATATATATATATATATATATATATCTATATATAGATATATCTGAAAACTCACACCCTAGAAGTGACTCGAACCCATACTGCCAGGAGCAACGCAACTGGTATGTACAGGGACGCCTTAAACCACTTGACCATCACGACCGGACATAAGGAAGTGATAGCCGTAGCTATTGAACCACTTCCCCGCCGGCACTCGATGGTAATCTTGGGCATAGCATTTTATGAAATCACCTCATTTTTTGGGGCAACACGTGAGGAACACAAATGCAAACAAGCCTGAATGGTCCCCAGGAATAGATACAACTGAAAACTCACACCCCAGAAGTGACTCGAACCATACTGCCAGGAGCAGCAAACTGGTATGTACAGGGACGCCTTAAACCACTTGACCATCACGACCGGACATAAGGAAGTGATAGCCGTAGCTATTTGAACCACTACCCCGCCGGCACTCGGATGGTAATCTTGGACATAGCATTTTATCAAATCACCTCATTTTTCGGGGCAACACGTGAGGAACACAAATGCAAACAAGCCTGAATGGTCCCCAGGACTAGATACAACTGAAAACTCAGACCCCAGAAGTGACTCGAACCCATACTGCCAGGAGCAATGCAAATGGTATGTACAGGGACGCCTTAAACCACTTGACCATCACGACCGGACATAAGGAAGTGATAGCCATAGCTATTTGAACCACTTCCCCGCCGGCACTCGGATCGTAATCTTGGGCATAGCATTTTATCAAATCACCTCATTTTTTGGGGCAACACGTTGTTACGTACCCATAGCTGGCTACGTAATAAATTTATATAAACTTTCATGATATTAACTGTATATGTGTATATGTATTATAATCATCGTGTGTGTTGGCAATGTCAAGGGGTATAGGAGCGGTGGCGTCTCCTCACATGTATTTGACCTGTTCGATTCGGGAACGAGAGTTTGCTGGACCTGTTCAGTTTAGTGTTTCAGGTGTCACAATATTTATATTCATAAATTACGTGTATACAGTAATTACGCAGTTAGCATTGTACTTATTAATTTTGGGAAATACCTATTATGTTAATGTTTATTCTACATGTATTTGAGAACCAGTGGTGGTTGATTTAGTCTCATTTATTAAAAAGTTATTGTTTTCTAACCCTCATCCTGTTGAGCGGAGGAGGAAGTAGACTTATGGGTTGGGTAGCGACACAGCCGTCAGTTGCTGGCTGCTACTCGGGGACGTAACATGGAGGCTAAGTCTGTGTCTTTTGTTTTCTAGCTTTTAGTAGTATTTTGTTCTGGGAGAGACAGTCTTATTGTTTATTGTAATAAGTGAAATATTGTGATCATCTGTAAGTACATATTATTTAGATTTATCTTGAAAATATATTATAAATTTATATGTATATTTCTTCAGTCCTAAGGGAGAAATACTTTATTCTTGCTTGTGCCAATCATGTGATTACACTGGTGACCCGCTATATATTACAGCAATTTTGTCATGTCCCTAGATTACAAGTTCTTGCTGCTGTACAGGGTTTCGAGCCGTGATGAACGATCTGGTTACACACGTGAGGAACACAAATGCAAACAAGCCAGAATGGTCCCCAGGACTAGATACAAATGAAAACTCACACCCCAGAAGTGACTCGAACCCATACTGCCAAGAGCAACACAACTGGTTTGTACAGGGACGCCCTAAACCACTTGACCATCACGACCGGACATAAGGAAGTGATAGCCGTAGCTATTTGAACCACTTCCCCGCTGGCACTCGGATCGTAATCTTGGCATAGCATTTTATCAAATCACCTCATTTTTTGGGGCAACACGTGAGGAACACAAATGCAAACAAGCCTGAATGGTCCCCAGGACTAG
>WNGS01153368.1:12500-16009 GCA_020271785.1 Procambarus virginalis
CCGATTGGACTCTTCATTGACCTGAGAAAGGCCTTTGATACTGTTAGCCACAACTACCTCTTATTTAAACTCCACCATTATGGAATCCAAGGCCCTTCCCTGAACTATATTTAATCCTATCTTAGTGACAGACACCAATATGAAGCCATCAATGATATAACCTTACCCACTCTACCATTAACCATAGGAGTGCCACAGGGCAGCATCGTAGGAACTCTCCAATTTATTTTATACATCAATGATCAGCCTAATGTCTCTAACATTATTAAACCCATATTATTTGTTGACGATACTAACCTCATACTCAGACCGCAACCCACTTATATTAAATAATATTGTAAATAATGAATTAAAAAAAAGTCTATTTATGGATGTCAAGCAACACACTCACACTAAACATAGAAAAGACCTACTACATCTTATTTGGAAGCAAATCAACAAGTGCAATTCAGCTTCAGATAGACAATGTTAATATCAGCAATATAAATGATGGAAAACTCCTTGGCCTATACTTAGACAAGAGACTCAACTTCAGCACCCACATACAACACACAACCAAGAAAGTCTAAAAAATGGTTGGTATATTCTCTAAAATAAGATATTATGTTCCAAACTCTGCTCTCTTCTCACTATACTATGCGCTAATCTATCCCTATCTTACATATGGTATCTGTGCATAGGATTCACCCACTGCAAACTACTTCAAGCCCATCATCACCCCAACAAAAATCTGCTATCAGAATAATAACAAACTTTGCCTTCAGACAACACTCAGCCCCCCGTTTAAATCCCTAAACATGCTAAACACAAACTCACTCCTCAGATTCTCTTGTGCCATTTACATTTACAAAACCTTGTTCTTAAATGCAAAACCTGTTCTAAAACTCTTCCAGGACACATGTAATAGATCCCATAATCACCACACTAGAAAAAAATATATCTTTGATATCCCTAGAGTCAAACTTAATCTGTATAAACACTATGTAAATAAAGAGACCTTTGTCTATGAAACACAATCCCTAACGAATTTAAATGCTGTCCAACTTTCTCCTTATTCAAAAATAAAACCCAAAAATGCCTAATTTCATCTTCATAGTTTCCAACCTAGTGCTTTAAATTCACACTGTATCTAGTGCATCCCCATCCTCTCCCCCCCCTCCCGCAATATATGTACCTAAGTCATACAACTTTACCATTGTAATCATTGCTATCACCTTATACCATGGTTGTCATGTTGAATGCATATTTTACTGCATTATACTTTGAAATAATCCTAAAATTATGCTGCAATGTACCTGTTGATAACCCTCAATTCTTACTTTAATGAACTTACTGATCTTTGTAAAATTTTCTTACAATGTCCCAGTAAACATTTTTTTTAATTTTACTATTAAATTACCTACTTTAAAAATTATCTGTTAGATTAAGGACCTGCCCGAAACACTATGCGTGCATAGTGTTTTTAGTGTAGTGTAGTGTAGTCCATAGTGCATAGTGCGTACTATGGTTTTACAAGAATGTTAATACATCAATGATATGTACTCTCATAAACCCAATATACCTTCTTGTATATAAATAAATAAAAATAAATAAATAAGGATACCAAACCTTCTTATCGCTTAAGTTACATACATTAAATAATTATTCATTCTGTCTGTAAAGTAAGTATAAGAAATGTTATTTCCATGTTTAAATGGTTTTTGCAATTTATATAACTGGCACATGGATCATCAAATATCTCAAAACTCAAGTAATCCCAAAGGAGAAGTTGAAAGTCCCAGTTGCATAATAGTGGTTGTCTCTGGATAGATGTTTTATCCAACTCTTTAGACCTGCTACACCATTATTTATATCACTCATTCTCGATTTATATTTCCTGACAATTAAATTTATTTTTCTGTAAAAGTAGGAGTGGCCAGTGATAAGGTATTTTTATATGAAAAATAAAAAAAATCAGTGTTTCTTATTATTGAATAATGATGTGCTCTCATATCATTTAAATAATCAGGGTTGGAGACAAAGATACAATTGGGCAATTGAATTTAGTTCTTGACAGTTTTAATTTTGTTTCATTATTTTTTCCTTATTCTAATATTACAATAATTCGTTCTGTCCAATTAAAATATTTTTGTTAGGCTTCAAAAATTATGGTTTCTCAAGTTCAAGTTACTGAGTGCTGTGAAATTGATTGCAATCACATGTACAGCACACTGTAAATATAAATACAATCAGATGATGAAGTCAGGTGGCATCCACCCTGCTTCACAGATCAAATGGCAGCCTCGTCACAGTCCAGCCTTCAGCCTGCTTCATCATGCAGCCCACTTACAGACAGCCTGAAAATACTATAAAATTTCTTAAAATACCAATAACAATTGAGGTCATTTATGTAAATTAAAAATAAATTAATAATTTGATTTAGAACCGCGCGTACAAAGAACATGAGAATAATGTACAATGGTAGGGACAGGAGATATATATATATATCTGCAGTCTCCGTGGTGTAGTGGTAAGACACTCGCCTGGCGTTCCGCGAGCGCTATGTCATGGGTTCGTATCCTGGCCGGGGAGGATTTACTGGGCGCAATTCCTTAACTGTAGCCTCTGTTTAACGCAACAGTAAAATGTGTACTTGGATGAAAAAACGATTCTTCGCGGCAGGGGATCGTATTCCGGGACCTGCCCGAAACGCTACGCGTACTAGTGGCTGTACAAGAATGTAACAACTCTTGTATATATCTAAAAAAAAAACAGTACTTATCAAACCACTAGTATGCAAAGTGTTTCAATAAAACATAAAATAAATATAAAGTTGCATAAATTGTGATGAGGGTAAAAACGCTTAATACTATTTATAATGAAAGAAAACTACGAGTGGTTCTATGTAGAAAACTTAAAAATCAATGCTATGTACTCCCATAAGTCCTCAGAAATCACCTGAGGCATGTAAATCACATGTAAAGAAACATGTGCGAGAAGCCTATACTACACTTTCCTATTTCAGAATTTCCTTTAAATACATTGATGGAGAAATACCAAAAGAAAAAATTAATACCTTTGTGAGACTAAAGCTGAAATATTTATTGGTTTTATTGTGCCAGTATCTTAAGAACACATCAAAAAGTTGGAAAAGGTGCAGAGATATGAAATAAATGCCCTAGAAACTGAAAGACAATTACAACGAGGAGAGGTTTGAGGCATTAACTAGGCCAAAACTAGAAGAAAAAGAGTCAATATGATTAATACAGTCAAAATAGTAAGTGGAATCGTCAAAATCGAAAAGAAATAATTCTTGAAAATTGGAACTTCAAGAACAAGAGGTTATAAATTTAAAATAACTAAACACAGCTGCCGAAGATATATATGAAAAATCACTTCTGCAAACAGTGGTAGACAGTTGGAACAAGTGAGTAGATTGTAGAGGTCAAAACTGTCAGTACTGTAGTTTCAAAGCTTATGACGAAGAATGCTGGAAAGATGAGACACTACGAGTGTAGCTCTAATCCTGT
>WNGS01153369.1:12878-45449 GCA_020271785.1 Procambarus virginalis
TGGGCGTGTGCAGTGAGGATGGGCGTGTGCAGTGGGGATGGGAGTGAGCAGTGGGGATGGGCGTGAGCAGTGAGGATGGGAGTGAGCAGTGAGGTTGGAGTGAGCAGTGGGATGGACGTGAGCAGTGGGGATGGGCGTGTGCAGTGAGGATGGGCGTGTGCAGTGGGGATGGGCGTGAGCAGTGGGGATGGGCGTGAGCAGTGAGGATGGGCGTGTGCAGTGGGGATGGGCGTGAGCAGTGGGGATTGGCGTGAGCAGTGAAGATGGGCGTGAGCAGTGGGGATGGGCGTGAGCAGTGAGGATGGAAGTGAGCAGTGAGGATGGAAGTGAGCAGTGAGGATGGGAGTGAGCAGTGGGGATGGGAGTGAGCAGTGGGGATGGGCGTGAGCAGTGAGGATGGGAGTGAGCAGTGAGGATGGGCGTGAGCAGTGGAGATGGGCGTGAGCAGTGAGGATGGGAGTGAGCAGTGAGGATGGGCGTGAGCAGTGGGGATGGGCGTGAGCAGTGAGGATGGAAGTGAGCAGTGAGGATGGGAGTGAGCAGTGGGGATGGGCGTGAGCAGTGAGGATGGGAGTGAGCAGTGAGGATGGGCGTGAGCAGGGAGATGGGCGTGAGCAGTGAGGATGGGTTTGAGCAGTGAGGATGGGAGTGAGCAGTGGGGATGGGAGTGAGCAGTGAGGATGGGCGTGAGCAGTGGAGATGAGCGTGAGCAGTGGGGATGGGAGTGAGCAGTGAGGATGGAGTGAGCAGTGGGGATGGGAGTGAGCAGTGGGGATGGGAGTGAGCAGTGAGGATAGGAGTGAGCAGTGAGGATGGGAGTGAGCAGTGAGGGTGGGAGTGAGCAGTGAGGGTGGGAGTGAGCAGTGGGGATGGGAGTGAGCAGTGAGGGTGGGAGTGAGCAGTGAGGGTGGGAGTGAGCAGTGGGGTGGGAGTGAGCAGTGAGGGTGGGAGTGAGCAGTGAGGGTGGGAGTGAGCAGTGAGGGGGGGAGTGAGCAGTGAGTGGTGGGAGTGAGCAGTGGGGATGGGAGTGAGCAGTGGGGATGGGAGTGAGCAGTGGGGATGGGAGTGAGCAGTGGGGATGGGAGTGAGCAGTGAGGATGGGAGTGAGCAGTGAGGATGGGAGTGAGCAGTGAGGATAGGAGTGAGCAGTGGGGATGGGAGTGAGCAGTGGGGATGGGAGTGAGCGTGGGGATGGGAGTGAGCAGTGAGGATGGGCGTGAGCAGTGAGGATGGGAGTGAGCAGTGAGGAGGGAGTGAGCAGTGAAGGTCAGGAGTTGCCAGTTGAGAAGATTTAGGACATTTTGTGCTTGCAGGCTGGAAATGGATGACCGCCGTGGTGGCTTACCCACAGTTAGCCTGTAGTCCATATCGAGAGTTGTCCTACTTGCCATGCACGGCCAGGAGGCAGGCTCGGCTGTCGATGACCTGATCTGTAAAACTGTTGCTGGTAGTGATTCGCAAGCCAACACACTCGTTACAACCCGCCTGATTCAGCTCACATTTGTCACAAGAAGTTGAAGATGTCTAAGTCTCTGGTGTCCATTCAGTGAGGTCTGTGCCCCAAGGCACCTCTATAACTCAATAACCCTCTACTGTTCCTCCTATATCTTTCTCTCTAGTAGGTTGTTGTTGTTGTGTATATCCGTTACTTGACCTGAGTAACGGGCACGTGAATGTCACGTGTCTCGTCTCCTGTACAGAGCACGGTCTCAGTGCTTGGAGATGGGCCCAAATGTTTGTGGCTACTACTAGTACTTCCTGTGCTTTTGTCGATGTTTATACCTGGTGGTGGTGGTGGTGGTTAATAACACTGGTGCATGGAGACATTACTGGTCTGTAGAGACATCACTGATCTGTAGAGACATCACTGGTCTGAAGAGACACCACTGGTCTATAGAGACATCACAGGTCTATAGAGACATCACAGGTCTATAGAGACATCACAGGTCTATAGAGACATCACAGGTCTATAGAGACATCACAGGTCTATAGAGACATCACAGGTCTATAGAGACATCACAGGTCTATAGAGACATCACTGGTCTATAGAGACATCACAGGTCTATAGAGACATCACAGGTCTATAGAGACATCACAGGTCTATAGAGACATCACAGGTCTATAGAGACATCACTGGTCTATAGAGACATCACAGGTCTATAGAGACATCACAGGTCTATAGAGACATCACTGGTGTATAGAGACATCACAGGTCTATGGAGACATCACAGGTCTATGGAGACATCACAGGTCTATAGAGACATCACAGGTCTATAGAGACATCACAGGTCTATAGAGACATCACAGGTCTATAGAGACATCACAGGTCTATAGAGACATCACAGGTCTATAGAGACATCACAGGTCTATAGAGACATCACAGGTCTATAGAGACATCACAGGTCTATAGAGACATCACAGGTCTATAGAGACATCACTGGTCTATAGAGACATCACAGGTCTATAGAGACATCACAGGTCTATAGAGACATCACAGGTCTATAGAGACATCACAGGTCTATAGAGACATCACTGGTGTATAGAGACATCACAGGTCTGTAGAGACATCACAGGTCTATTGAGACATCACAGGTCTATAGAGACATCACAGGTCTATAGAGACATCACAGGTCTATAGAGACATCACTGGTCTATAGAGACATCACAGGTCTATAGAGACATCACAGGTCTATAGAGACATCACAGGTCTATAGAGACATCACAGGTCTATAGAGACATCACAGGTCTATAGAGACATCACAGGTCTATAGAGACATCACTGGTGTATAGAGACATCACTGGTGTATAGAGACATCACAGGTCTATAGAGACATCACAGGTCTATAGAGACATCACAGGTCTATAGAGACATCACTGGTCTATAGAGACATCACAGGTCTATAGAGACATCACAGGTCTATAGAGACATCACAGGTCTATAGAGACATCACAGGTCTATAGAGACATCACAGGTCTATAGAGACATCACAGGTCTATAGAGACATCACTGGTGTATAGAGACATCACAGGTCTATAGAGACATCACTGGTGTATAGAGACATCACTGGTCTATAGAGACATCACTGGTGTATAGAGACATCACTGGTCTATAGAGACATCACAGGTCTATAGAGACATCACAGGTCTATAGAGACATCAATGGTCTATAGAGACATCACAGGTCTATAGAGACATCACTGGTCTATAGAGACATCACTGGTCTATAGAGACATCACAGGTCTATAGAGACATCACTGGTGTATAGAGACATCACTGGTGTATAGAGACACTACAGCTTTGCAAGTCATGTCTAAAGCATGTGTCATCCACTCACAGTCACCAAGACCAGAGGACCCTCTTTTCTTTGAATACCCCGCCCCCCCCCCATCCAAAAGAATAAATACGGGTGATGAGAGTTGAGAAGGACGGTACACAATGAAGGTAAACTCCCTCCCAATAACGACACTCAGTTTACCTGATTCCTGGACTAAAGCATTCCTCGCTGGTTGGTCAGTAAGCTGATGTTGCCTTGAAAACCTTCCATAGGTCAACGGGCATTAATCCCAACACGAAAAAAAACGGAATCTGCAAGAGAAAAAACATGGTAGATATAACACCAAACCTGACTCTGGAAGCTCTCACAAACAGCATACTTTAAATTAGCAAAAAGAACATCATTCAGGAACTTACATAATGATTCATTTCTCCCACGCTCCCTTGCTATCCTCTTCTTATTCCTATCTCCTTCTCATTCGGTGGTATAATAGGAGCTGCCTCGTATGGGCCAATAGGCCTTCTGCAGCTCTTATTATTATTACTATCCCCTCTACTACACCTTACTTTGCTCCTCAGCTCTCTCTTGCCTATTTATTGCCTGTCTCTCTACTTCCTCATCACAATCGACTTGAGAATGGTCCAGGACGGACCGAAACGTCGTCGTCTCTTCACCTTCTAGTGTGTGGTCTGGTCAACAATGATTCATTTAGATCGCTGTACACCATCTACGCGAGACCCGTCTTAGAGTATGTTGGTCCATCAAGGAACCCCTATCTTAAAAACACAGTGAAACTTTAAAATGATTCGGAAGTTTGCAAGGAAACTCTTCCAAGAATTGCCAGTGATAGGATATGATGCGTGACTGAAGGAACTAAACCTGGAGAACAGGAGCACAGGATTGTGTGGGGGGGGGGGGAGACATGATAGAGACGTATAAAGTAATTATGGGTATTGACGGTGAAAATGGGGAAATTTTATCAATTAATAACAGTGGAACAATGGAGTATAGGTGGAACTTGAGAAACAAATGCGGCAGAGACGCAAGAATGCTTTTAGTGTAAGATTAGCGGGAAAATTAAATAAAGCAAGTGAGCAGGTTGCGGAACCCGACTCCATTTATAATTTAAAAAATAGCTATGATAGGGAAATTGGTGAGGAAGGGGAAGTGAAGTTTCAAGGGAAAGCGCCAAGACATTGTGACTATATACCACTTGGAAGCAGTCAGGATAAGGATTTGGGACGGGACGGGGAGGGGGAGGGATAAGAATGGTGACCAACCACTTGGACGGCCGGGGATTGAACGCCGATCTGCGTGAAGCAATACCGTTGCTCTACCGTCCAGTCCCAAGTGGTTGGGTGGGTTAGACAACCAGCGGCTAGTAGGGCGGGGTCTATCCACCTCCGGCACTCATTGATGAGCTCCTCGTAGTGTGTCGGCAGTGTCCCTGGTCCCAAGTGACGAAGAAACCTGGTAATCAGTAATGTATTACGTTGCCAATGCTGCTCAGATTTGGGGTGTTTGGCTGTTGTGTGGTCTGGGTCAAGATTTTGACGATGGCCTGTGCATAAATATTATTTTATTTCACCCAACCAACAGTATAAAGATTCTTTATTGACACTGTTTTTATATAATTTAATATTTCAGTTAGAAGCAGTAACGGGACGTAAGAAGGTCATGTTTGTAAAAAAAAAATGTATTGCTTATTTTTAAAATTGATTTTATGAATCATTGTGGATTGTTTACATATTTTTCGCCGTCTTTGGCTTCATGATTGTGAATGAATCATCTTGTGATTGTGAAGACAACTTTTTGTATTTTCCAAAGAATATAACGCATATTTGTCACCTAGTAAAGGACCGTACTGAAGCCTAAGTGGAATTATTCTTGCCAGGAAACTTAAGTTATCGCAGGACACTCCATGAAGCTTAGTTTAGTTCATTTATTATGCACCCCATACCCATCTTGTGAGCGGTAGTGGAAAGGGTTACAGAGGCACATAATGGGCTCAGGGACTGAACCCCACAATTCATTTAGCTAAGCAAGTTACAATCTTGATGAGCTAGTTACAAAATTCAGTATAAGTCGTCACATCAACAATGGGTTCGAGATCGACCACAAGTACAGGATCTAAATTAAGCAACTGACGTGAAGGTTAGTGTTGTTTACTTTATTAATTATGTGAAGCAACTTACATGTGGTTCATTGTCTGTGGTATATTACATGAGTGTTACATTACATATGGGTTACATTGCATGGGGATTACATAAAATGGGGATTACATTACAGGTAGGTTACATTCCATGAATGTTACATTGCATGGGGTTTACATTGGTGGTGACGACACGGTGGTGCTAGACCGCTTCACTGACGTCACGAGGTCACGCTAGACCGTTTCTAAAGTATTATGGGGACATGATACACCTTCTAAAGTACTATGGGGACATGATACACCTTCTAAAGTATTATGGGACATGATACACCTTCTAAAGTATTATGGGGACATGATACACCTTCTAAAGTATTATGAGGACATGATACACCTTCTAAAGTATTATGGGGATATGATACACCTTCTAAAGTATTATGGGGACATGATACACCTTCTAAAGTATTATGGGGGCATCATACACTTTCTAAAGTATTATGGGGCATGATACACCTTTTAAAGTGTTATGGGGGCATGATAGACCTTCTAAAACATTATGGGGGCATGATAGTTTTTCTAAAGTATTATGGGGGCATGATAGACCTTCTAAAGTATTATGGGGGCATCATACACTTTCTAAAGTATTATGGGGGCATGATAGACCTTCTAAAGTATTATGGGGATTTGAATGTCAGAGTCACAGACATGATGGATTCAATTAAACATGTTCACAATACTTTTGAGACAATTGTATGACATAATATTTCGTGTTTGGCTGATCTACTGTACATGATCCCCTAATATGATGGGGATTAATGGTTAATTGAATATGAAATAGTGTTGATATATTCTCTGATATATGCTCCATGAATGTAATATGTCGCTGTTATATGCTCCTCTGAATATATATAACGCTGATATATGCTCCTCTGAATATAATATATCGCTGATATATGCTCCTGAATATAATATATCGCTGATATATGCTCCTCTGAATATAATATATCGCCGATATATGCTCCTCTGAATATAATATATCGCCGATATATGCTCCTCTGAATATAATATATCGCCGATATATGCTCCTCTGAATATAATATATCGCCGATATATGCTCCTCTGAATAATATATCGCCGATATATGCTCCTCTGAATATAATATATCGCTGATATATGCTCCTCTGAATATAATATATCGCCGATATATGCTCCTCTGAATTATTTAGTCCAATAAATAATAAGTACCTGGTATAATTAAATATTATATCTCCCCTGATATAATTATATCATATATCTCCCTTGGTATAATAATTATCTTATATCTCCCCTGATATAAATATATGTTAAGAATTCCCTATATATCTCGGGGGCCTCTGTTATAAGAGAATAACATTTTCTGGGAATGCACTGACTTCCTGACCGACATATCCTCCCTATACCCCTCCCCCCCCTCCCCCATTCCCATTCCTCTTCCAGGTAGATCCCCCCCCCTTCCTGAACTTCCATCCCACCCCCCCACACGTCCAATTCCCCTCCCATCCCCCAACCAGTGCCTCCCTGGCCGCCTCCTGCCTCCGCCTGACCGCTCCGTGGAAATATGCCCCAGGCTGAGCGTGTCCTGGAAATGCGTTACTAGCTGCAACTATTGGAAGGAGGGGAGAGCATGGGAGAGCATGGGGAGAGGGGAGAGGGAGAGGTGGGGAGGGAAATGTGCCGGGCCGGCCGCCCCCTGTTCACTGGGAAATGTGCTTCTCTTAATTGTTTTTCATGAACAGCGGTTTCCCCCCCCCCCCTTGAGAGAGTGCGTGCATGAGTGTGTGTGTGTGTGTGTGTGTGTGTGTGTGTGTGTGTGTGTGCGTGTGTGTGCGTGTGTGTGTGTGTGTGTGTGTGTGTGTGTGTGTGTGTGTGTGTGTGTGTGTGTGTGTGTGTGTGTGTATGTGTGTGTGTGTGTGCTCACCTACTTGTGCTTGCGGGGCGTTGAGTTCTGGCTGTGTGGTCCCGTGTGTGTGTGTGTGTGTGGTGTGTGTGTGTGTGTGTGTGTGTACTCACCTAGTTGTACTCACCTAGTTGTGCTTGCGGGGGTTGAGCTCTGGCTCTTTGGTCCCGCCTCTCAACCGTCAATCAACAGGTGTACAGTTTCCTGAGCCTAATGGGCTCTATCATATCTACACTTGAAACTGTGTATGGAGTCAGCCTCCACCACATCGCTTCCTAATGCATTCCATTTGTCAACCACTCTGACACTAAAAAAGTTCTTTCTAATATCTCTGTGGCTCATTTGGGCACTCAGTTTCCACCTGTGTCCCCTAGTGCGTGTGCCCCTTGTGTTAAACAGCCTGTCTTTATCAACCCTGTCGATTCCCCTGAGAATCTTGAATGTGGTGATCATGTCCCCCCTAACTCTTCTGTCTTCCAACGAAGTGAGGTTTAATTCCTGCAGTCGCTCCTCGTAGCTCATACCTCTCAGCTCGGGTACTAGTCTGGTGGCAAACCTTTGAACCTTTTCCAGTTTAGTCTTATGCTTGACTAGATAGGGACTCCATGCTGGAGCCGCATACTCCAGGATTGGTCTGACATATGTGGTATATAATGTTCTGAAAGATTCCTTACACAAGTTTCTAAAGGCCGTTCTTATGTTAGCCAACCTGGCATATGCTGCTGATGTTATCCTCTTGATATGAGCTTCAGGGGACAGGTCTGGCGTGATATCAACCCCCAGGTCTTTCTCTCTCTCTGACTCTTGAAGTATTTCATCTCCCAAATGATACCTTGTATCTGGTCTCCTGCTTCCTACCCCTATCTTCATTACATTACATTTGCTTGGGTTAAACTCTAACAGCCATTTGTTCGACCATTCCTGCAGCTTGTCCAGGTCTTCTTGAAGTCTCAAGCTGTCCTCCTCTGTCTTAATCCTTCTCATAATTTTGGCGTCGTCAGCAAACATTGAGAGGAATGAGTCTATACCCTCTGGGAGATCATTTACGTATATCAGAAACAGGATAGGTCCAAGTACAGAGCCCTGTGGGCTCCACTGGTGACTTCACGCCAGTCTGAGGTCTCACCCCTCACTGTAACTCTCTGCTTCCTATTGCTTAGGTACTCCCTTATCCACTGGAGCGCCCTACCTGTTACTCCTGCCTGTTTCTCCAGCTTATGCATCAACCTTTTATGGGGTACTGTGTCAAAGGCTTTCCGACAGTCCAAAAAAATGCAGTCCGCCAACCCTTCTCTTTCTTGCTTAATTCTTGTCACCTGATCGTAGAATTCTATCAAGCCTGTAAGGCAAGATTTACCCTCCCTGAACCCATGTTGATGGGTTGTCACGAAGTCTCTTGTCTCCAGATGTGTTACTAGGTTTTTCTCACAATCTTCTCCATGTGTGTGTGTGTGTGTGTGTGTGTTTATGTGTGTGTGTGTGTGTTTATGTGTGTGTGTACTCACCTAGCTGTACTCACCTAGTTGTGCTTGCGGGGGTTGAGCTCTGGCTCTTTGGTCCCGCCTCTCAACCGTCAATCAACAATATGTGTGTGTGTGTGNAAACGAGGTCGTCGTTCTACCGTCCAGCCCAAGTGGTTGGGCTGGACGGAGTAGAGTGGACGGTTGGGCTCCTTGGAGTCAGGAGAAAGGAATAATGTCCGAGCATTTGTGTTCCGTCCGGCCATTGATCTCGGGTCCCACGAGGGTGTGTGGCGGGTCCACTGAGCTACAACACCATCGCTGCTCCGTCATACTAAAAGTTTCTGTGAATATATTGGTTCTAACTTGATACGTTTAATACTGAAGGTCAGATGTATCCACGAGAGCGTCGTTCTCCAACGAGTTGTTCACTTATAACCCACTTTCGTAGAAAATTTGTAAGTACTTTTTTGCGCTTGTTTGGCTCCAGAAATTATAATTTACCCGCTGGCCACTTGACGGTTGCCCTTCCTCTACACGTAACAGCTATTAGCCATTAACAAAATACCCAAGTCATATCATTTTTCAACAGTTTTACATTTCATACTGTAAGTAAATTGCCAAAATAATTGAAAACCGTTCATAAATTTTACGTTCAATCAGATATCGGAGGCAAAGTGTAACGAACTATTCCTTAACGTACCAGTCAGTAGGCTCACGATATCTAACGATCATCCTCAGCTTTGTCGTTAGCGATATCCTCGAAGATAGCTTATCTATAGGCCTATAATTACCTCGCAGATGTTAGCCAGAAACTCGCGCAATAATATCCCTACCAAACAAAGGTTCCAAGACAACAAAAAACAAATGTTGATAGTTATGTTGCGCAGTGGTTACCGCATTCTCCTCGCAACAGAATGGTCTTGGGTTCGGTTCCCGACAGATAGACCATTGGGAGGCGTTTTCCTTACACCAGATGTTCCCTTGAGGTTATAGAGAGAAGGGAAGGGGGAAGGAGGTTGTTGCAAGCAAGATGCACACATTTTTACCGTAAAGATTTGTTAATTGAAAGTCGCAACATTGTCATTGTTGCACACACACAAATCAAAATTGCGTGATGCATCAAATGAACAAATCCACAAGGGATTAATCTAGTCGATTAAGGCAGCGTCTGAGATGCTCTCGGGCGCAGGTTCGAATCCTCGTCACAGCCCCTTGTGGATTTGTTTATTGTCATTGTTGACTGAATGGCTCTGAGGCACGAGGCTGTCATCCCTTCCTATCATTGCTGGAAGGTTGTCAGCCAGCTGGAAGGTTGTCGACCAGCTGGAAGGTTGTCGGCCAGCTGGAAGGTTGTGGACCAGCTGGAAGGTTGTGGACCAGCTGGAAGGTTGTGGACCAGCTGGAAGGTTGTGGACCAGCTGGAAGGTTGTGGACCAGCTGGAAGGTTGTGGACCAGCTGGAAGGTTGTGGACCAGCTGGAAGGTTGTCGGCCAGCTGGAAGGTTGTGGACCAGCTGGAAGGTTGTGGACCAGCTGGAAGGTTGTGGACCAGCTGGAAGGTTGTGGACCAGCTGGAAGGTTGTGGACCAGCTGGAAGGTTGTGGACCAGCTGGAAGGTTGTGGACCAGCTGGAAGGTTGTCGGCCAGCTGGAAGGTTGTGGACCAGCTGGAAGGTTGTGGACCAGCTGGAAGGTTGTGGACCAGCTGGAAGGTTGTGGACCAGCTGGAAGGTTGTGGACCAGCTGGAAGGTTGTCGGCCAGCTGGAAGGTTGTCGGCCAGCTGGAAGGTTGTGGACCAGCTGGAAGGTTGTGGATCAGCTGGAAGGTTGTTGGCCAACTGGAAGGTTGTCGGCCAGCTGGAAGGTTGTCGGCCAGCTGGAAGGTTGTCGGCCAGCTGGAAGGTTGTCGGCCAGCTGGAAGGTTGTCGGCCAGCTGGAAGGTTGTCGGCCAGCTGGAAGGTTGTCGGCCAGCTGGAAGGTTGTGGACCAGCTGGAAGGTTGTCGGCCAGCTGGAAGGTTGTCGGCCAGCTGGAAGGTTGTCGGCCAGCTGGAAGGTTGTCGGCCAGCTGGAAGGTTGTGGATCAGCTGGAAGGTTGTCGGCCAACTGGAAGGTTGTCGGCCAGCTGGAAGGTTGTCGGCCAGCTGGAAGGTTGTCGGCCAGCTGGAAGGTTGTCGGCCAGCTGGAAGGTTGTCGGCCAGCTGGAAGATTGTCGGCCAGCTGGAAGGTTGTCGGCCAGCTGGAAGATTGTCGGCCAGCTGGAAGGTTGTCGGCCAGCTGGAAGGTTGTCGGCCAGCTGGAAGGTTGTCGGCCAGCTGGAAGGTTGTCGGCCAGCTGGAAGGTTGTGGACCAGCTGGAAGGTTGTGGATCAGCTGGAAGGTTGTCGGCCAGCTGGAAGGTTGTCGGCCAGCTGGAAGGTTGTCGGCCAGCTGGAAGGTTGTCGGCCAGCTGGAAGGTTGTCGGCCAGCTGGAAGGTTGTCGGCCAGCTGGAAGGTTGTGGCCAGCTGGAAGGTTGTGGACCAGCTGGAAGGTTGTCGGCCAGCTGGAAGGTTGTCGGCCAGCTGGAAGGTTGTCGGCCAGCTGGAAGGTTGTCGGCCAGCTGGAAGGTTGTCGGCCAGCTGGAAGGTTGTCGGCCAGCTGGAAGGTTGTCGGCCAGCTGGAAGGTTGTCGGCCAGCTGGAAGGTTGTGGACCAGCTGGAAGGTTGTCGGCCAGCTGGAAGGTTGTCGGCCAGCTGGAAGGTTGTCGGCCAGCTGGAAGGTTGTCGGCCAGCTGGAAGGTTGTCGGCCAGCTGGAAGGTTGTCGGCCAGCTGGAAGGTTGTCGGCCAGCTGGAAGGTTGTCGGCCAGCTGGAAGGTTGTCGGCCAGCTGGAAGGTTGTGGCCAGCTGGAAGGTTGTCGGCCAGCTGGAAGGTTGTCGGCCAGCTGGAAGGTTGTCGGCCAGCTGGAAGGTTGTCGGCCAGTTGGAAGGTTGTGGACCAGCTGGAAGGTTGTGGACCAGCTGGAAGGTTGTCGGCCAGCTGGAAGGTTGTCGGCCAGCTGGAAGGTTGTCGGCCAGCTGGAAGGTTGTCGGCCAGCTGGAAGGTTGTCGGCCAGCTGGAAGGTTGTCGGCCAGCTGGAAGGTTGTCGGCCAGCTGGAAGGTTGTCGGCCAGCTGGAAGGTTGTCGGCCAGCTGGAAGGTTGTGGCCAGCTGGAAGGTTGTGGATCAGCTGGAAGGTTGTCGGCCAGCTGGAAGGTTGTCGGCCAGCTGGAAGGTTGTCGGCCAGCTGGAAGGTTGTCGGCCAGCTGGAAGGTTGTCGGCCAGCTGGAAGGTTGTCGGCCAGCTGGAAGGTAATGATTCAGAATATCTATCGAATTTGTCTGGTCGTCATGACGTCATGTGGTGGCCAGTATGAATGATGGTTGACTGTACCTCGAGCTCGGTACAGTAGCAAACAAACTTCTGTTCTTTACAGCAACAAACAAACTTCTGCTCTTTACAGCAACAAACAAACTTCTGTTCTTTACAGCAACAAACAAACTTCTGCTCTTTACAGCAACAAACTTCTGTTCTTTACAGCAACAAACAAACTTCTGTTCTTTACAGCAACCAACAAACTTCTGCTCTTTACAGCAACCAACAAACTTCTGCTCTTTACAGCAACCAACAAACTTCTGCTCTTTACAGCAACCAACAAACTTCTGCTCTTTACAGCAACAAACTTCTGTTCTTTACAGCAACAAACAAACTTCTGTTCTTTACAGCAACAAACAAACTTCTGTTCTTTACAGCAACAAACAAACTTCTGTTCTTTTCAGCAACAAACTTCTGTTCTTTACAGCAACAAACTTCTGTTCTTTACAGCAACAAACTTCTGTTCTTTACAGCAACAAACTTCTCCTCTTTACAGCAACAAACTTCTGTTCTTTACAGCAACAAACTTCTGTTCTTTACAGCAACAAACTTCTGCTCTTTACAGCAACAAACTTCTGCTCTTTACAGCAGCAAACAAACTTCTGCTCTTTACAGCAACAAACTTCTGCTCTTTACAGCAACAAACAAACTTCTGCTCTTTACAGCAACAAACAAACTTCTGCTCTTTACAGCAACAAACAAACTTCGGCTCGGTACAGCAGAAGATTGCTCTACAGTCGCTCTACCGTCCACTTGGACTGGACGGTAGAGCGACGATCTCGCATCATGCTGGTCGGCGTTCAATCCCCGACCGTCCACAAGTGGTTAGGCACCATATTCCCTTCCCCCCCCCCCACCCCTGTCCCATCCCAAATCTTTAACCTGACCTTCCCAGTGTTATAGAGTCGTAAATGCTTGGCTCTTTCTCCTGATAGTTTCCCTCCCTTCAGTGGGAAATGCATCCAGAGAGCTCAGTAGGTGCTGAGGGCTCTGTATGTGCTGAGGGCTCTGTATGTGCTGAGGGCTCTGTATGTGCTGAGGGCTCTGTATGTGCTGAGGGCTCTGTATGAGCTGAGGGCTCTGTATGTGCTGAGGGCTCTGTATGTGCTGAGGGCTCTGTATGTGCTGAGGGCTCTGTATGAGCTGAGGGCTCTGTATGTGCTGAGGGCTCTGTATATGCTGAGGGCTCTGTATGTGCTGAGGGCTCTGTATGTGCTGAGGGCTCTGTATGTACTGAGGGCTCTGTATGTGCTGAGGGCTCTGTATATGCTGAGGGCTCTGTATGTTCTGAGGGCTCTGTATGTGCTGAGGGCTCTGTATATGCTGAGGGCTCTGTATGTGCTGAGGGCTCTGTATGTGCTGACAGCTCAGTATGTGCTGAGGGCTCTGTGTGTGCTGAGGGCTCTGTGTGTGCTGAGGGCTCTGTATGTGCTGAGGGCTCTGTATGTGCTGAGGGCTCTGTATGTGCTGAGGGCTCTGTATGTGCTGAGGGCTCTGTGTGTGCTGAGGGCTCTGTATGTGCTGAGGGCTCTGTATGTGCTGAGGGCTCTGTATGTACTGAGGGCTCTGTATATGCTGAGGACTCTGTATGTGCTGAGGGCTCAGTATGTGCTGAGGGCTCTGTGTGTGCTGAGAGCTCTGTATGTGCTGAGGGCTCTGTATGTGCTGAGGGCTCTGTATGTGCTGAGGACTCAGTATGTGCTGAGGGCTCTGTATATGCTGAGGGCTCTGTATGTGCTGACAGCTCAGTATGTGCTGAGGGCTCTGTGTGTGCTGAGGGCTCTGTGTGTGCTGAGGGCTCTGTATGTGCTGAGGGCTCTGTATGTGCTGAGGGCTCTGTATGTGCTGAGGGCTCTGTATATGCTGAGGGCTCTGTATGTGCTGAGGGCTCTATATGTACTGAGGGCTCCGTATGGGCTGAGGGCTCTGTATGTGCTGAGGGCTCTGTATGTGCTGAGGGCTCTGTATGTGCTGAGGGCTCTGTATGTGCTGAGGGCTCTGTATGTGCTGAGGGCTCTGTATGTGCTGAGCGCTCTGTATGTGCTGAGGGCTCTGTATGTGCTGAGGGCTCTGTATATGCTGAGGGCTCTGTATGTGCTGAGGGCTCTGTATATGCTGAGGGCTCTGTATGTGCTGAGGGCTCTATATGTACTGAGGGCTCCGTATGGGCTGAGGGCTCTGTATGTGCTGAGGGCTCTATATGTACTGAGGGCTCTGTATGGGCTGAGGGCTCTGTATGTGCTGAAGGCTCTGTATGTGCTGAGGGCTCTGTATGTGCTGAGGGCTCTGTATGTGCTGAGGGCGCTGTATGTGCTGAAGGCTCTGTATATGCTGAGGGCTCTGTATGTGCTGAGGGCTCTATATGTACTGAGGGCTCTGTATGGGCTGAGGGCTCTGTAAGTGCTGAAGGCTCTGTATGTGCTGAGGGCTCTGTATGTGCTGAGGGCTCTGTATGTGCTGAGGGCTCAGTATGTGCAGAGGGCTCAGTATGTGCTGAGGGCTCTGTATATGCTGAGGGCTCTGTATGTGCTGAGGGCTCTGTATGTGCTGAGGGCTCTGTATGTGCTGAGGGCTCTGTATGTGCTGAGGGCTCTGTATGTGCTGAGGGCTCTGTATATGCTGAGGGCTCTGTATGTGCTGAGGGCTCTGTATGTGCAGAGGGCTCAGTATGTGCTGAGGGCTCTGTATATGCTGAGGGCTCTGTATGTGCTGAGGGCTCTGTGTGTGCTGAGGG
Source organism: Procambarus virginalis (assembly GCA_020271785.1). Classification (NCBI taxonomy): domain Eukaryota; kingdom Metazoa; phylum Arthropoda; class Malacostraca; order Decapoda; family Cambaridae; genus Procambarus; species Procambarus virginalis. The sequence goes on from WNGS01153369.1 coordinate 27,821, forward strand.
CTCTGTATGTGCTGAGGGCTCTGTATGTGCTGAGGGCTCTGTATGTGCTGAGGGCTCTGTATGTGCTGAGGGCTCTGTATGTGTTGAGGGCTCTGTATGTGCTGAGGGCTCAATATGTGCTGAGGGCTCTGTATGTGCTGAGGGCTCTGTGTGTGCTGAGGGCTCTGTATGTGCTGAGGGCTCTGTATGTGCTGAGGGCTCTGTATGTGCTGAGGGCTCTGTATATGCTGAGGGCTCTGTATGTGCAGAGGGCTCAGTATGTGCTGAGGGCTCTGTATGTGCTGAGGGCTCTGTATGTGCTGAGGGCTCTGTGTGTGCTGAGGGCTCTGTATGTGCTGAGGGCTCTGTATATGCTGAGGGCTCTGTATGTGCTGAGGGCTCTGTATGTGCAGAGGGCTCAGTATGTGCTGAGGGCTCTGTATGTGCTGAGGGCTCTGTATGTGCTGAGGGCTCTATATGTGCTGAGGGCTCTATATGTGCTGGCCGGTATCTTTGTGTCTAGCTATTTAATCTGGTGATTAGTGTTAAATAGAGACTGTATCGTCGGCCAGTTGTGTTTACGGGCCCTTTGTATTTAGGGCCCCGTGTGTTTAGGGTCCCGTGTGTTTAGGGTCCCGTGTGTTTAGGGTCCCGTGTGTTTAGGGTCCCGTGTGTTTAGGGCCCCGTGTGTTTAGGGCCCCGTGTGTTTAGGGCCCCGTGTGTTTAGGGCCCCGTGTGTTTAGGGCCCCGTGTGTTTAGGGCCCCGTGTGTTTAGGGCCCCGTGTGTTTAGGGTCCCGTGTGTTTAGGGCCCCGTGTGTTTAGGGCCCCGTGTGTTTAGGGCCCCGTGTGTTTAGGGTCCCGTGTGTTTAGGGCCCCGTGTGTTTAGGGTCCCGTGTGTTTAGGGCCCCGTGTGTTTAGGGCCCCGTGTGTTTAGGGCCCCGTGTGTTTAGGGCCCCGTGTGTTTAGGGCCCCGTGTGTTTAGGGCCCCGTGTGTTTAGGGTCCCGTGTGTTTAGGGTCCCGTGTGTTTAGGGCCCCGTGTGTTTAGGGCCCCGTGTGTTTAGGGTCCCGTGTGTTTAGGGTCCCGTGTGTTTAGGGTCCCGTGTGTTTAGGGTCCCGTGTGTTTAGGGTCCCGTGTGTTTAGGGTCCCGTGTGTTTAGGGTCCCGTGTGTTTAGGGCCCCGTGTGTTTAGGGCCCCGTGTGTTAAGGGCCCCGTGTGTTTAGGGCCCCGTGTGTTTAGGGCCCCGTGTGTTTAGGGCCCCGTGTGTTAAGGGCCCCGTGTGTTTAGGGCCCCGTGTGTTTAGGGCCCCGTGTGTTAAGGGCCCCGTGTGTTAAGGGTCCCGTGTGTTAAGGGTCCCGTGTGTTAAGGGGCCCGTGTGTTAAGGGGCCCCATGGAACACTGACCGCACTCATATGGTAAGACAACGTTTTCCAATGACACGAGATTGTAAACATAATCATATGACGGGTGAATATTTGGGTTTATAGAGCGGCAGCGTCAGGGACCTCTCTCTCACACCGTCAGGGACCTCTCTGTTACACCGTCAGGGACCTCTGTTACACCGTCAGGGACCTCTCTGTTACACCGTCAGGGACCTCTGTTACACCGTCAGGGACCTCTGTTACACCGTCAGGGACCTCTCTCTCACACCGTCAGGGACCTCTCTGTTACACCGTCAGGGACCTCTCTCTCACACCGTCAGGGACCTCTGTTACACCGTCAGGGACCTCTCTCTCACACCGTCAGGGACCTCTCTGTTACACCGTCAGGGACCTCTGTTACACCGTCAGGGACCTCTCTGTTACACCGTCAGGGACCTCTGTTACACCGTCAGGGACCTCTCTGTTACACCGTCAGGGACCTCTGTTACACCGTCAGGGACCTCTGTTACACCGTCAGGGACCTCTGTTACACCGTCAGGGACCTCTCTGTTACACTGTCAGGGACCTCTCTCTCACACCGTCAGGGACCTCTCTCTCACACCGTCAGTGGCCTCTCTGTACATTATCTTTTTAGATAAGCATTTGTTGACATTTGTTATAATCATATTATATTTTAGTTGAACAGTGTCATCAATCTGGCCAGATATACTCATTACCCCTCCCCTCCCGAGCGGACAGCACGCTGGACTTGTGATCCTGTGGTCCTGGGTTCGATCCCAGGCGCCGGCGAGAAACAATGGGCAGAGTTTCTTTCACCCTATGCCCCTGTTACCTAGCAGTAAAATAGGTACCTGGGTGTTAGTCAGCTGTCACGGGCTGCTTCCTGGGGGTGGAGGCCTTGTTGAGGACCGGGCCGCGGGGACACTAAAAAAGCCCCGAAATCATCTCAAGATAACCTTAAGATATCCCTTAAGGGGGCATTCCAATCCAGTTTGGCTCCAAAAATGCAAAAAATTAAAACTCCTTCGATTTCAATAAAACTTTTTTGACAAGTTCTATATAAAAAGTGTTTCATCTGGTCCAAGTTTCAGCATCGTAGCATAAATAGGAAGGGAGAAAAAAATATTGAAGTAGTTGTGAAAATTATGCCAAAATGGTCAAAATTGATTATGAATCCAAAAGTGTCAACTGAAATCATAGCTATGACTCTTTGCTATCACAATAGCATATATTAAACAAATATTATAATTAGTTTAATTGGAAAAAAATTTAAGAGAAAAAAAAAGGATTTTTTTTTTTTTTTTTTTTTTTTCATTTTTTTTGGGCGATTTGCATCAAACTTACAGACCTTACTGTACGTAAGCCTATCTGTAAGGATGCCAATTTTGGAGAAAATTGGTTGATGTCAACCTCAGCCACAGATTTTAGAACCTTAGACTTTATTAATTTCTGTTTTTTTTTTTCAATTGACACAAACGTTTACAAAACTTTTTCATTTTTTATTCAATTTACATGAAACTTACATAGTATATAATTGAGGGCATGTATCTACATGTGCAAGTATACATGTTTCTCAAAGTTCATTTATTGATTTTATAATAGCAATAAACATGCCATATTTGCATAATTTTGGGGGGGAACTTTGAACATTTGTATTAGGAAAACTAAAGATGTTTTGGAAATTCTTTTACTTGCAATCCTTTATTATATGCCAATGTGTCAGAAAAGGGTCACAGAATAATTATATCTGAAACGTGTGTGAAGAAGTGTAGACTTGAAAATGTGTAAAAACCGTTGAAAAAAAAAACTCTCTTTCTATTTACGCTGCAGTACTGAAACTTGGGACAATTTCAGCCCTTTTCATATACAACTAGTCAAATAATATTGTTTGACATTGAACAAATTTTAATATGGGATTCAAACGCCCCCTTAAACCCTTCACATCTGGGGAAAGTTAGATTTCCTTTTTAAACCTTTATATATTGTTTTTATAACGGAAATATCATCCACAAAAGGTTTTAATTTTAAGTTCATCATCTTGCACGTTCTGTCTCTGCTGGAGAGACAATTCTCTTAAGACGTTACTAGATCCTCACTAGTACAAACCCTTGGTAATCCCTCAAGGATTCTCTCGTGCATTTTTGGATAGGATTGTAATAATGATAATAAATATATCCATTGTCACATATATAATATATAATATGTGACAATGTCAAAACACGAAGGAATGAGACATGACATTCCTTAAGTACTTTCGTATTTAATAATACATCTTCAGAAGGGTGGATATTACTAGTCAGTGGTGGTGGAGATATTGACCGGAATGAGATGGGGTGAACAACAATATCTCTGTTCACAAAACTTAAGAGGAAAATATGTTTTTTTGAGAACAAAATCATTGTTGTTCACCCCACCTCATTCCGGCCAATATCTCCACGACCACTGACTTGTAATATCCACCCTTCTGAAGATGTATTATTAAATACGAAAGTACTTAAGGAATGTCATGTCTCATTCCTCCCTTCATGTTCTGGCATTGTCACATTGTTCCGCTTATATTATTTTCTTCGTGAGTTACAAATATAGATATATACGCATATATATAATATAAATATTTTTTTCTACTAGAGCAGTGATAATCATCCTTCAAACGTCCGTTGCAGGAAGGATGGGAACTGAGAACTATCCTCATCTTGACAACATTCTGACATAAGGTAAGTAACTTTCTTAATGCTCTTCTTATTGTTCTCTCAGTGGTCCCTGGAAGTCTTATTGTTCTCTCAGTGGTCCCTGGAAGTCTTATTGTTCTCTCAGTGGTCCCTGGAAGTCTTATTGTTCTCTCAGTGGTCCCTGGAAGTCTTATTGTTCTCTCAGTGGTCCCTGGAAGTCTTATTGTTCTCTCAGTGGTCCCTGGAAGTCTTATTGTTCTCTCAGTGGTCCTTGGAAGTCTTATTGTTCTCTCAGTGGTCCCTGGAAGTCTTATTGTTCCCTCAGTGGTCCCTGGAAGTCTTATTGTTCCCACAGTGGACCCCTGGAAGACTTAATGTTCTCTCAGTGGGCCCTGGAAGTCTTATTGTTCTCTCAGTGGTCCCTGGAAGACTTAATGTTCTCTCAGTGGTCCCTGGAAGACTTAATGTTCTCTCAGTGGTCCCTGGAAGTTTTAATGTTCCCTCAGTGGTCCCTGGAAGTTTTAATGTTCCCTCAGTGGTCCCTGGAAGTTTTAATGTTCCCTCAGTGGTCCCTGGAAGTTTTAATGTTCCCTCAGTGGTCCCTGGAAGACTTAATGTTCCTTCAGGTCTTAAATAGTCCGGGAACTGTTATTGATAAGCTCTACTGAAAACTATTGCATATTGTTTAATGATGAAACAATAGTTACATTGTATTTGTGGGCTGATGTTCGGGAAGTTGATTATGTCGTTGAATGAGTTGGTTTTGGCACATGATAGCTATAGTGTTTATCTAGTTAGGGTTGGTTTGCCTGGGTTTGGTTAGGTTTGGCTAGGCTAGGCTAGAGTAGGCTAGTCTTGGTTAGTGTCTAGTTTCTTACATGTATATATAAAACTCAGTCGGAACATTGTATACTAAATTAACATTATTTAAATCCTTTGAGTATTCATAATTTACTGATAATTTAAGCGTCTTTTTCCGTAAATCTGGGAATGCAAGATGACTAAGAAGGTTGTAAATGAAGATGTCCATGTACAAGGCCTTTATCTCCTACATGACAATGGTATTACTGAGATGGTTTTTGTTAGCTCAACCACTTTGGGGCTGGACGGTAGAGCAACGGTCTCGCTTCATGCAGGTCGGCGTTCAATCCCCAATCGTCTAAATGGTCGGGCACCATTCTTTCCCCCCTCCCCCCGCCCCCCGTCCCATCCCTAATCCTTATTCTGACCCATTCCCAGTGTTATATAGTTGTAATGGCTTGGCGCTTTCCCTGATAATTCCCTTCGTTCTCTTGATTTGTCACAACGTGCAAAACACGAAGCGCTAACCTAACCAGAAACGTACCAACCCAAGCAACCCTCCCAACCCAATGTACTGATTGATAGAAAACTTTAATATTTGTTAGCCACTAATTTCCCTAGTATTTTACTGGTCTGGGATGGCTGCAGAGATTTGGTGGATGCTGTAGGGAGGCTGGACACTTGTCCTGTGTGGCTTTGGTGTTCCCTGTAATACCGTGTTTTGAGTCTCTATGGCACAAGCTGATTACGAAATGTGCATTCTTACAAAAGACTTGATCCTCCTCCTTCCTCTTTTGGGCGCCTTTAAAGCCTTGATGTAATGTTGATCAACATGTATGTTCTGAATATTGTGTTTAACGACTCGTTCATGTTTGTTGAGTGCTGTGTCTTGTAGATGCTCACTATATGCTTGTTCTTAGCGTCACTGTGGCGTGACGCGTGTAACGCTTATCTTGCTGCCGTGGCAACCACTTTTACTTGGGCAAGTGTGTTCATCAATTATGAGTTTTCTTGCGGTTTAGTATCTGACCGTCCCGACGTGGCGAAACGCTCTAATGTAACAATGGAAAGGTGGTAGAGGAAACTAGTTAATTTTAAATTTTCAGTGTTCTTTACTTAACATTACTTAAAATAGTATGTTTGTCTTTGTCTCTGTCTTTGTCTCTGTCTTTGTCTCTGTCTTTGTCTCTATCTCTGTCTTTGTCTCTGTCTCTTTGTTCTTCCAAGACCGAAAATACCAAATGAGTATACCAGATCAGTCAAACTTACACACATTCCACACGAAANAATTTTTGACAGCTTATTTCGTCCCAACATATCTGTTGATGGCATTTTTTTTCCCGTGTCAGCACACCTTTGATCAGCATTGTCGTGTTTGGCACCGATTCTCTGACTAACTCACTTCCCTAAGGGTCATTGGAACAATTCAGTTAAGTGTTAAAGGTCTTTTCATCGCTGCAATTATTTATACTTGTTGTTTAAACTGTTCATTAAAGATTTAAAGTGTTGACACTTGGACAAGGATCTCTAACACACACACACACCACGCACACGCACACACACACACACACGCACACACAACACACACACACACACACCACACAACACACACACACACACACACACCACACACACACACACACACACACACAAGGCGGGATCAAAGAGCCAGAGCTCAAACCCCACAAGCACAACTAGGTGAGTACACCAAGCACTATGTACAAGGGGCATGGAGTCAAACTATAGAACAACGGACACTAGAGAGCAGAGTAAGATACCAGAGTGTCAGGCATATATATGTCAGGGTGACAAGAGAGGCAGAAAGACAATATGAAAATGACATCGCAAGCACGGCAAAGACTCAACCTAAATTGCTGAACAGCCACATCAGGCGTAAAACAACAGTGAAGGAACAGGTAATGAAAATGAGAATAGGGGCAGACTGATTCACTACAACCCAGGAAGTGTGCGAGGAACTCAATAAGAAATTCCAGGTCTTAACAGTAGAGCAAGGGAAGTCCCCGGAGAAAGGAGGGGGAAATATCAAACCAGACACATCTAGATGAGTTTGTGATTACCCTGGAAGGTGAGAAAGCATCTGCTAGAGTTGAAGTGACAAAGTTTCAGGCTCGGATGGAGTCTCACCTTGGATGCTAAAGGAAGGAGTAGAAGTTCTGTGCCAGCCACTCCCATGGTGTATAACAATCACTGGTAACAGGTGAACTGCCAAATCTTTAGAAACAGCTACTGTAGCCCCCAATATTCAGAGGGTGATAGATAGGAGGCACTTAACTACAGGCAAGTGTCACTAAATGCATACCATGCAAGGTGATGAAGATTGTGCGAAAAAAGCTAGTGGAACATCTGAGCAGAAGACTTTGTATCACAACATCAGCATGGGTTCAGGGATGGCAACTCATGCCTCAAAGGATTGATTGAATTCTACGACCAGGCAGCAAAAATCACGCAAGAAAAAGAGGGCTGGGCAGACTGCATATTTTTGGATTGCCAAAAAATCTTTGACACAGTACCACATACGAAACTAGTGCACAAACTGGAGAAGCAGGCGTAAGTGAAAGGGAAGGTACTTCACTGGATAAGCGAGTACCTAAGCAACATGACACAGCGAGTCACTGTGAGGGGTGAAGTCTCGGAGAGGCGAGGCGTCACCAGTGGAGTCCCTTAGGGATCAGTTCTTGGACCTATACTGTTCCCGATATATGTAAATGATCTCCCAGAGGGTATAGACTCGTTCCTTTCAATGTTTGCTGATGATGCAAAAATTATGAGGAGGATTAAGACAGTGAAAGATAGTATGAGGCTACAAGATGACCTAGACAAACTGAAGGAATGGTCCATCAAAGGACTACTAAAGTTCAACCCCAGTAAATATATGGTAATGAAACTAGGAGGAACTAGGAGACCAGACACTGGATACCGAATGGGAGATGACGTGAAACGGACAGAGAGAAAGGTCTAGGAGTTGATATCGCGCCAAACCTGTCTCCTGAAGCCAACATCAAAAGAATAACATCGGTGGCGTATGCAAGGCTGGCTAACTTCAGAACTGAAAACAGGAACCTGTGTAAGGAATCCTTCAGAACCTTGTATACCACATATGTACAGCCAGTCCCGGAGTATGCGGCCCCAGCATGGAGCCCGTATCTTGTCAAGAATAAGACGAAACTGGAAAAATTCAGAGGTATGCCACTAGACTAGTCCCGGAACCAAGAGGTGTGAGTTACGAGAAAAGGCTGAGGAAACTGCACCTCGCGTCTCTGGTAAACAGAAAAGCCCGGGGTGACATAATCACCACATACAAACTTCTCAGGGGAATTGACAGGGCAGACAAGGATGGATTATACACATACAAGGGGACACAGGTGGAAGCTGAGTACCCAAATGAGCCAACGTTTTCAGTGTCAGTGTAGTCAACAAATGGAATGCATTAGGAAGTGATGTGGTGGAGGCTGACTCCATACACAGTTTCAAATGTAGATATGACAGAGCAAGAGAAGCTCAGGAATCTGTACATCAGTAGATTGACGGTAGAGAGGCGGGACCAAAGAGCCAAAGCTCAACCCCCGCAAGCACAACTAGGTGAGTACAACTAGGTGAGTACACACAAAACATACGCGCACACACGTGGCCTCGCGGCTGAGTGGATAGCGCTCGGGAGTCGTAGTCCTAAAGACCAGGGTTCGATCTCCGGAGGAGGCGAAAACAAATGGGCAGGGTTTCTTTCAGCCTGATGCTCCTGCTACCTAGCAGTAAATAAGTACCTGGGATTTAGACAACTGCTAAGGGCTGCTTCCTGGGTGTGTGTGTGAAAAAAATAGTAGTTAGTAACAGTTGATTGATTAACAGTTGAGAGGCGGGCCGAACGAGCAGAGCTCAACCCCCGCAAGCACAACTAGGTGAATAAAGAGAAAGTGTGTAACTCGAGGAAGTGCAAAGTGATGAAGACAGGTGTAGGGAGCAGGAGGCCAACACAAGGTACCAGCTGGGAGAGGAAATCCTTCAGGAGTCAGGAAGAGAGAAAGATCTGGGGGTTGATATCACACCAGTCCGGTCCCCTGAATCCCACACCAAAGGGATAACATCAGCGGCGTATGCAAGGCTGGCGAACATAAGAACTGCTTTCAGAAACTTGTGTAAGAAATCATTCAGATCCTTGTATTGCCTCACACGTCAGACCAATACCAGAATATGCGGCTCCAGCCTGGAGTCTACGTCTAGACAAACAGAAAAAAGTTAGAAGTTACGAAAGGTTCACAGGTATGCCACCAGGTTAGTCTCCGAGCCGAGAGGAATGAGCTATGAGGAAAGATTACTGGAACTGAACCTCACGACACAAAAAATAGAAGACTTAGGGGAGACATGACCACCTCCTATAAAATTCTCAGGGAGGAATTGATAGGGTAGATAAGGATAAACGGTCTAACACGGGTGGTACGCGAACAAGGGGACACAGGTGGAAACCGAGTACCCTAATGAGCCACAGAGCTATTAGAAAGAACTTTTTTAGTGTCAGAGTAGTTGACAAATGGAATGCACTACGAAGTGATGTGGTGGAGGCTGACTCCATACACAGTTTCAAGTGTAGATATGATAAAGCCCAGTAGGCTCAGGAACCTGTACACCTGTTGATTGACGGTTGAGAGGCGGGACCAAAGAGCCAAAGCTCAATCCCCGCAAGCACAATTAGGTGAGTACACACACACACACACGCATACACACACACACGCACAATACACACGCACACATCACACACACACACACACACACACACACACACACACACACACACACACACACACACACACACACACACACAATAGGGACTCCAGCATGGAGTCCCTATCTAGTCAAGCATAAGACTAAACTGGAAAAGGTTCAAAGGTTTGCCACCAAACTAGTACCCGAGCTGAGAGGTATGAGCTACGAGGAGCGACTGCAGGAATTAAACCTCACTTCGTTGGAAGACAGAAGAGTTAGGGGGGACATGATCACCACATTCAAGATTCTCAGGGGAATCGACAGGGTTGATAAAGACAGGCTGTTTAACACAAGGGGCACACGCACTAGGGGACACAGGTGGAAACTGAGTGCCCAAATGAGCAACAGAGTTATTAGAAAGAACTTTTTTAGTGTCAGAGTGGTTGACAAATGGAATGCATTAGGAAGCGATGTGGTGGAGGCTGACTCCATACACAGTTTCAAGTGTAGATATGATAGAGCCCAGTAGGCTCAGGAAACTGTACACCTGTTAATTGACGGTTGAGAGGCGGGACCAAAGTGCCAGAGCTCAACCCCCGCAAGCACAACTAGGTGAGTACAACTAGGTGAGTACACACACACACACACAATACACACGCACACATCATACACACACACTCACACAAACATCCATAGTTTGTAATGCAGATAAGACAAGAACAAAAGGATCGGGTGTTATTGGTTAACAGCCGATAGTTAGAAATTCAGGGCCCGGGAAGGGAAGGGAACTATGAGAAGAACCGACAAGCCGTTACGACTAAATAGCACTTGGGAGGGATCAGGGTAAGGGTTTGGGATGGGACGGGGGAAGGAATGGTGCCTAACCACTTGGACGGTCAGATTTGGGATGGGACGTGGGGAAAGGAATGGTGCCCAACCACTTAGACGGTCGGGAGTTGTAGTTCCGTCCTGCATTATGTTACGTAATTACCATTAGGTAAGAAAACAATCGACTCTTCTTTGGAAATAATCTGATTGAACAAAAGTCAATGAGACGTAATTCGTGAGGCATAATTTAATATATTCTGATAATATACAAAAGCAGGTGTTTAAGGGTGACATGCTTGCTAGAGTATGCCAGGGTGCCAACATACTTTCTAGTGTGTGTGATAGGGTGATATACATGCCTGTTAGAGTGACAGGATGATATACATTCCTGCAAGAGTGTGACACAGTGATTTACATGCTAAAATGTTTAATGGTGACACCCATGCTTGCTAGAGTGTCTCAGGGTGACACCTATGCTTGCTAGAGTGTCTCAGGGTGACACCCATGCTTGCTAGAGTGTCTCAGGGGACACCCATGCTTGCTAGAGTGTCTCAGGGTGACACCCATGCTTGCTAGAGTGTCTCAGGGGGACACCCATGCTTGCTAGAGTGTCTCAGGGTGACACCCATGCTTGCTAGAGTGTCTCAGGGGGACACCCATGCTTGCTAGAGTGTCTCAGGGGGACACCCATGCTTGCTAGAGTGTCTCAGAATGACACCATGCTTGTTAGAGTCGGTTGAATGAGTGTCTTTGGGAACCGTATTAAGTGAGTGCATCAGGAGAGGAGACGAGTCAAAGTGGACAATATATATATATATATATATATATATATATATATATATATATATATATATATATATATATATATATATATGTATAATGTGTATGTGTGTGTGTGTGTGTGTGTGTGTGTGTGTGTGTGTGTGTGTGTGTGTGTGTGTGTGTGTGTAAATCACGAAAATTAACACGTGATGAAAAATGCGACAGTGTCAGACCACAGAGGAAGAATTGAAACTGGAATTTCTTTAAGTGCTTTTGTATATTAATACACCTTCAGAAGGAATGATTAATTCTGAAGATGTATTAATATTCGAAAGTACTTAAGGAAATTCCTGTTTCAATTCTTCCTCCGTGGTCTGACACTGCCATATATTATATAATTTGGTACATTTGCTGCTCAGCAATGCCCCCCCCCCCCACTCACCTCGCCAGACCAATAATTGCGTCCCTCCAAAACTGTTCCCTAAAGTGAATTTCTCCATCTCTGGTTGCCTGTCTTAGCTCACATTACACCTGTGTGAAGCCTCTACTGATCACTCTCGTATATACCATGTTAATGGACAATTAGGTGTTGGGGTCACCAGAGTTGTGGGGTGCCCTTGGAGACATTTCATGATGTCTTAATGCTGTACTTGGTTAGGTCAGTTACAGCATGTGAGGGTACAGGAGAGTGGAGGTCTTCTTGGGTTTAGGGAGGGGTTAAGAGGGGAAGGAGGAGGTGCAGGACGGGAAACGCTCTGCATTCACAAGCCATGACACCAGGGATCGATCCCTGGGCAGGGAAGGGTGAGGTCTGGTGTTTGGTGGTTCTCACCCTGGCCCGACACCTCGGGGGCCCTTCCCCTCCCCTGGGCCAAGGTGGGAAGGCCTAGCCCATGTGAGGAGAGGTAGTGTGATGCGTGTAAGTGGAATGGAAAGAAGCGGGAAGGGGAGAGAGAGAGGGGAAAGGGAGGGAAGGGAAAGAAAGGGGAGAGAGACTGATATTGTAAAGTTCTAGCAGTCGTCACTAAACCTGTTAAACCTTTACCTTTTTCTCCTCACTACGGTGAGCGGGACAGACAGACATAGACCTTGCCAGGGGAAGACCACATATCACCTGACATTAATCACTTAACAAGCAGCTTAGTCGACCTGTGGTATATGTGTGTATAGCCATTATATATATATATATATATATATATATATATATATATATATATATATATATATATATATATATATATATATATGTATATATATATTTATATATATATATATATATATATATATATATTATATATATATATATATATTTTAGTCTAGTGTGATCGAGCGACTGCCACGTCTTCATGACGTAAAATAATGTTTTAACACTACAGAAACCCGGTCCGTTATAGCCAGTTCCAGCGTCTTCGTCTCCACCTGTGTTGGTGGGGATTTTTTCGTGTTTGTCTTCATATTTTGTTAATGCAATATATTTATTGCGATCTTTTGAAGGCTTACCGATATATATATATATATATATATATATATATATATATATATATATATATATATTTACCTGCTCGGTGAACAGAAGAGTCAGGAGAGGGAGGAAGGGAACAATTAGGGGGAAAGCGCCAAATCATTACGACTATACAGCACTGGGAAGGGATAAGGATTTGGGATGGGACATAGGGAAGGAAAGGTGCCCAACCAACTGGTCGGGGATTGAACGCAGACCTGTACGAAACGAGGTCGTCGTTCTACCGTCCAGCCCAAGTGGTTGGGCTGGACGGAGTAGAGTGGACGGTTGGGCTCCTTGGAGTCAGGAGAAAGGAATAATGTCCGAGCATTTGTGTTCCGTCCGGCCATTGATCTCGGGTCCCACGAGGGTGTGTGGCGGGTCCACTGAGCTACAACACCATCGCTGCTCCGTCATACTAAAAGTTTCTGTTGAATATATTGGTTCTAACTTGATACGTTTAATACTGAAGGTCAGATGTATCCACGAGAGCGTCGTTCTCCCAACGAGTTGTTCATTTATAACCCACTTTCGTAGAAAATTTGTAAGTACTTTTTTGCGCTTGTTTGGCTCCAGAAATTATAATTTACCCGCTGGCCACTTGACGGTTGCCCTTCCTCTACACGTAACAGCTATTAGCCATTAACAAAATACCCAAGTCATATCATTTTTCAACAGTTTTACATTTCATACTGTAAGTAAATTGCCAAAATAATTGAAAACCGTTCATAAATTTTACGTTCAATCAGATATCGGAGGCAAAGTGTAACGAACTATTCCTTAACGTACCAGTCAGTAGGCTCACGATATCTAACGATCATCCTCAGCTTTGTCGTTAGCGATATCCTCGAAGATAGCTTATCTATAGGCCTATAATTACCTCGCAGATGTTAGCCAGAAACTCGCGCAATAATATCCCTACCAAACAAAGGTTCCAAGACAACAAAAAACAAATGTTGATAGTTATGTTGCGCAGTGGTTACCGCATTCTCCTCGCAACAGAATGGTCTTGGGTTCGGTTCCCGGACAGATAGACCATTGGGAGGCGTTTTCCTTACACCAGATGTTTCCTTGAGGTTATAGAGAGAAGGGAAGGGGAAGGAGGTTGTTGCAAGCAAGATGCACACATTTTTACCGTAAAGATTTGTTAATTGAAAGTCGCAACATTGTCATTGTTGCACACACAAATCAAAATTGCGTGATGCATCAAATGAACAAATCCACAAGGGATTAATCCAGTCGATTAAGGCAGCGTCTGAGATGCTCTCGGGCGCAGGTTCGAATCCTCGTCACGGCCCTGTGGATTTGTTTATTGCCATTGTTGACTGAATGGCTCTGAGGCACGAGGCTGTCATCCCTTCCTATCATTGCTGGAAGGTTGTCGCCAGCTGGAAGGTTGTCGGCCAGCTGGAAGGTTGTGGACCAGCTGGAAGGTTGTGGACCAGCTGGAAGGTTGTCGGCCAGCTGGAAGGTTGTCGGCCAGCTGTAAGGTTGTCGGCCAGCTGGAAGGTTGTCGGCCAGCTGGAAGGTTGTGGATCAGCTGGAAGGTTGTCGGCCAACTGGAAGGTTGTCGGCCAGCTGGAAGGTTGTCGGCCAGCTGGAAGGTTGTCGGCCAGCTGGAAGGTTGTCGGCCAGCTGGAAGATTGTCGGCCAGCTGGAAGGTTGTCGGCCAGCTGGAAGGTTGTCGGCCAGCTGGAAGGTTGTCGGCCAGCTGGAAGGTTGTCGGCCAGCTGGAAGGTTGTCGGCCAGCTGGAAGGTTGTGGACCAGCTGGAAGGTTGTGGCCAGCTGGAAGGTTGTGGATCAGCTGGAAGGTTGTCGGCCAGCTGGAAGGTTGTCGGCCAGCTGGAAGGTTGTCGGCCAGCTGGAAGGTTGTCGGCCAGCTGGAAGGTTGTCGGCCAGCTGGAAGGTTGTGGACCAGCTGGAAGGTTGTGGCCAGCTGGAAGGTTGTCGGCCAGCTGGAAGGTTGTCGGCCAGCTGGAAGGTTGTCGGCCAGCTGGAAGGTTGTGGACCAGCTGGAAGGTTGTGGACCAGCTGGAAGGTTGTCGGCCAGCTGGAAGGTTGTCGGCCAGCTGGAAGGTTGTCGGCCAGCTGGAAGGTTGTCGGCCAGCTGGAAGGTTGTCGGCCAGCTGGAAGGTTGTCGGCCAGCTGGAAGGTTGTCGGCCAGCTGGAAGGTTGTGGATCAGCTGGAAGGTTGTCGGCCAACTGGAAGGTTGTCGGCCAGCTGGAAGGTTGTCGGCCAGCTGGAAGGTTGTCGGCCAGCTGGAAGGTTGTCGGCCAACTGGAAGGTTGTCGGCCAGCTGGAAGATTGTCGGCCAGCTGGAAGGTTGTCGGCCAGCTGGAAGGTTGTCGGCCAGCTGGAAGGTTGTCGGCCAGCTGGAAGGTTGTGGACCAGCTGGAAGGTTGTGGATCAGCTGGAAGGTTGTCGGCCAGCTGGAAGGTTGTCGGCCAGCTGGAAGGTTGTCGGCCAGCTGGAAGGTTGTCGGCCAGCTGGAAGGTTGTCGGCCAGCTGGAAGGTTGTCGGCCAGCTGGAAGGTTGTCGGCCAGCTGGAAGGTAATGATTCAGAATATCTATCGAATTTGTCTGGTCGTCATGACGTCATGTGGTGGCCAGTATGAATGATGGTTGACTGTACCTCGAGCTCGGTACAGTAGCAAACAAACTTCTGTTCTTTACAGCAACCAACAAACTTCTGCTCTTTACAGCAACAAACAAACTTCTGTTCTTTACAGCAACAAACAAACTTCTGCTCTTTACAGCAACAAACTTCTGTTCTTTACAGCAACAAACAAACTTCTGTTCTTTACAGCAACCAACAAACTTCTGCTCTTTACAGCAACCAACAAACTTCTGCTCTTTACAGCAACCAACAAACTTCTGCTCTTTACAGCAACCAACAAACTTCTGCTCTTTACAGCAACAAACTTCTGTTCTTTACAGCAACAAACAAACTTCTGTTCTTTACAGCAACAAACAAACTTCTGTTCTTTACAGCAACAAACAAACTTCTGTTCTTTTCAGCAACAAACTTCTATTCTTTACAGCAACAAACTTCTGTTCTTTACAGCAACAAACTTCTGTTCTTTACAGCAACAAACTTCTCCTCTTTACAGCAACAAACTTCTGTTCTTTACAGCAACAAACTTCTGTTCTTTACAGCAACAAACTTCTGCTCTTTACAGCAACAAACTTCTGCTCTTTACAGCAGCAAACAAACTTCTGCTCTTTACAGCAACAAACAAACTTCTGCTCTTTACAGCAACAAACAAACTTCGGCTCGGTACAGCAGAAGATTGCTCTACAGTCGCTCTACCGTCCACTTGGACTGGACGGTAGAGCGACGATCTCGCATCATGCTGGTCGGCGTTCAATCCCCGACCATCCACAAGTGGTTAGGCACCATATTCCCTTCCCCCCCCCCCCACCCCTGTCCCATCCCAAATCTTTAACCTGACCTCCTTCCCAGTGTTATAGAGTCGTAAATGTTTGGCGCTTTCTCCTGATAGTTTCCCTCCCTTCAGTGGGAAATGCATCCAGAGAGCTCAGTAGGTGCTGAGGGCTCTGTATGTGCTGAGGGCTCTGTATGTGCTGAGGGCTCTGTATGTGCTGAGGGCTCTGTATGTGCTGAGGGCTCTGTATGTGTTGAGGGCTCTGTATATGCTGAGGGCTCAGTATGTGCTGAGGGCTCTGTATGTGCAGAGGGCTCTGTATGTGCTGAGGGCTCTGTATGTGCTGAGGGCTCTGTATGTGCTGAGGGCTCTGTATGTGCTGAGGGCTCTGTATGTGCTGAGGGCTCTGTATGTGCAGAGGGCTCTGTATGTGCTGAGGGCTCTGTATGTGCTGAGGACTCAGTATGTGCTGAGGGCTCTGTATATGCTGAGGGCTCTGTATGTGCTGAGGGCTCAGTATGTGCTGAGGGCTCAGTATGTGCTGAGGGCTCAGTATGTGCTGAGGGCTCAGTATGTGCTGAGGGCTCAGTATGTGCTGAGGGCTCTGTGTGTGCTGAGGGCTCTGTATGTGCTGAGGGCTCTGTATGTGCTGAGGGCTCTGTATGTGCTGAGGGCTCTGTATGTGCTGAGGGCTTTGTATGTGCTGAGGGCTCTGTATGTGCTGAGGGCTCTGTATGTGCTGAGGGCTCTGTATGTGCAGAGGGCTCTGTATGTGTTGAGGGCTCTGTATGTGCTGAAGGCTCTGTATGTGCTGAGGGCTCTGTATGTGCTGAGGGCTCTGTATGTGCTGAGGGCTCTGTATGTGCTGAGGGCTCTGTATATGCTGAGGGCTCTGTATGTGCTGAGGGCTCTATATGTACTGAGGGCTCTGTATATGCTGAGGGCTCTGTATGTGCTGAGGGCTCTGTATATGCTGAGGGCTCTGTATGTGCTGAGGGCTCTATATGTACTGAGGGCTCTGTATGGGCTGAGGGCTCTGTATGTGCTGAAGGCTCTGTATGTGCTGAGGGCTCTGTATGTGCTGAGGGCTCTGTATGTGCTGAGGGCTCAGTATGTGCAGAGGGCTCAGTATGTGCTGAGGGCTCTGTATATGCTGAGGGCTCTGTATGTGCTGAGGGCTCTGTATATGCTGAGGGCTCTGTATGTGCTGAAGGCTCTGTATGTGCTGAGGGCTCTGTATGTGCTGAGGGCTCTGTATGTGCTAAGGGCTCTGTATGTGCTGAGGGCTCTGTATATGCTGAGGGCTCTGTATGTGCTGAGGGCTCTATATGTACTGAGGGCTCTGTATGTGCTGAGGGCTCTGTATGTGCTGAAGGCTCTGTATGTGCTGAGGGCTCTGTATGTGCTGAGGGCTCTGTATGTGCTGATGGCTCAGTATGTGCAGAGGGCTCAGTAGTGCTGAGGGCTCTGTATATGCTGAGGGCTCTGTATGTGCTGAGGGCTCTGTATATGCTGAGGGCTCTGTATGTGCTGAGGGCTCTGTATGTGCTGAGGCTCTGTATGTGCTGAGGGCTCTGTATGTACTGAGGGCTCTGTATGT
>WNGS01153374.1:0-14677 GCA_020271785.1 Procambarus virginalis
TAGTTGTGACAACTAACAGTATGAGAACAGACTTAGTTGTGACAACTAACAGTATGACAAACAGACTTAGTTGTGACAACTAACAGTATGAGAACAGACTTAGTTGTGAACAACTAACAGTATGAGAACAGACTTAGTTGTGACAACTAACAGTATGAGAACAGACAGGTAGTTGTAACAACTAACAGTATGAGAACAGACTTAGTTGTGACAACTAACAGTATGAGAACAGACTTAGTTGTGACACTAACAATATGAGAACAGACAGGTAGTTGTGACAACTAACAGTATGAGAACAGACAGGTAGTTGTGACAACTAACAGTATGAGAACAGACTTAGTTGTGACAACTAACAGTATGAGAACAGACTTAGTTGTAACAACTAACAGTATGAGAACAGACAGGTAGTTGTAACAACTAACAGTATGAGAACAGACAGGTAGTTGTGACAACTAACAGTATGAGAACAGACTTAGTTGTGACAACTAACAGTATGAGAACAGACAGGTAGTTGTGACAACTAACAGTATGAGAACAGACTTAGTTGTGACAACTAACAGTATGAGAACAGACTTAGTTGTGACAACTAACAGTATGAGAACAGACTTAGTTGTGACAACTAACAGTATGAGAACAGACAGGTAGTTGTGACAACTAACAGTATGAGAACAGACTTAGTTGTGACAACTAACAGTATGAGAACAGACTTAGTTGTGACAACTAACAGTATGAGAACAGACAGGTAGTTGTGACAACTAACAGTATGAGAACAGACTTAGTTGTGACAACTAACAGTATGAGAACAGACTTAGTTGTGACAACTAACAGTATGAGAACAGACAGGTAGTTGTGACAACTAACAGTATGAGAACAGACTTAGTTGTGACAACTAACAGTATGAGAACAGACTTAGTTGTGACAACTAACAGTATGAGAACAGACTTAGTTGTGACAACTAACAGTATGAGAACAGACAGGTAGTTGTGACAACTAACAGTATGAGAACAGACTTAGTTGTGACAACTAACAGTATGAGAACAGACTTAGTTGTAACAACTAACAGTATGAGAACAGACAGGTAGTTGTGACAACTAACAGTATGAGAACAGACTTAGTTGTGACAACTAACAGTATGAGAACAGACTTAGTTGTAACAACTAACAGTATGAGAACAGACAGGTAGTTGTGACAACTAACAGTATGAGAACAGACTTAGTTGTGACAACTAACAGTATGAGAACAGACTTAGTTGTGACAACTAACAGTATGAGAACAGACTTAGTTGTGACAACTAACAGTATGAGAACAGACTTAGTTGTAACAACTAACAGTATGAGAACAGACAGGTAGTTGTAACAACTAACAGTATGAGAACAGACTTAGTTGTAACAACTAACAGTATGAGAACAGACAGGTAGTTGTAACAACTAACAGTATGAGAACAGACAGGTAGTTGTGACAACTAACAGTATGAGAACAGACTTAGTTGTGAAAACTAACAGTATGAGAACAGACTTAGTTGTGACAACTAACAGTATGAGAACAGACTTAGTTGTGACAACTAACAGTATGAGAACAGACTTAGTTGTGACAACTAACAGTATGAGAACAGACAGGTAGTTGTGACAACTAACAGTATGAGAACAGACTTAGTTGTGACAACTAACAGTATGAGAACAGACTTAGTTGTGACAACTAACAGTATGAGAACAGACAGGTAGTTGTGACAACTAACAGTATGAGAACAGACTTAGTTGTGACAACTAACAGTATGAGAACAGACTTAGTTGTGACAACTAACAGTATGAGAACAGACTTAGTTGTGACAACTAACAGTATGAGAACAGACTTAGTTGTGACAACTAACAGTATGAGAACAGACAGGTAGTTGTGACAACTAACAGTATGAGAACAGACTTAGTTGTGACAACTAACAGTATGAGAACAGACTTAGTTGTGACAACTAACAGTATGAGAACAGACTTAGTTGTGACAACTAACAGTATGAGAACAGACTTAGTTGTGACAACTAACAGTATGAGAACAGACAGGTAGTTGTGACAACTAACAGTATGAGAACAGACTTAGTTGTGACAACTAACAGTATGAGAACAGACTTAGTTGTGACAACTAACAGTATGAGAACAGACTTAGTTGTGACAACTAACAGTATGAGAACAGACTTAGTTGTGACAACTAACAGTATGAGAACAGACTTAGTTGTAACAACTAACAGTATGAGAACAGAC
This sequence comes from Procambarus virginalis, assembly GCA_020271785.1. NCBI lineage: Eukaryota > Metazoa > Arthropoda > Malacostraca > Decapoda > Cambaridae > Procambarus > Procambarus virginalis. The sequence goes on from WNGS01153374.1 coordinate 2,250, forward strand.
AGGTAGTTGTGACAACTAACAGTATGAGAACAGACTTAGTTGTGACAACTAACAGTATGAGAACAGACTTAGTTGTGACAACTAACAGTATGAGAACAGACTTAGTTGTAACAACTAACAGTATGAGAACAGACAGGTAGTTGTGACAACTAACAGTATGAGAACAGACTTAGTTGTAACAACTAACAGTATGAGAACAGACAGGTAGTTGTGACAACTAACAGTATGAGAACAGACAGGTAGTTGTGACAACTAACAGTATGAGAACAGACTTAGTTGTGACAACTAACAGTATGAGAACAGACAGGTAGTTGTTGACAACTAACAGTATGAGAACAGACTTAGTTGTGACAACTAACAGTATGAGAACAGACTTAGTTGTGACAACTAACAGTATGAGAACAGAGGTAGTTGTGACAACTAACAGTATGAGAACAGACTTAGTTGTGACAACTAACAGTATGAGAACAGACTTAGTTGTGACAACTAACAGTATGAGAACAGACTTAGTTGTGACAACTAACAGTATGAGAACAGACAGGTAGTTGTGACAACTAACAGTATGAGAACAGACTTAGTTGTGACAACTAACAGTATGAGAACAGACTTAGTTGTGACAACTAACAGTATGAGAACAGACTTAGTTGTGACAACTAACAGTATGAGAACAGACTTAGTTGTGACAACTAACAGTATGAGAACAGACTTAGTTGTGACAACTAACAGTATGAGAACAGACTTAGTTGTGACAACTAACAAATGAGAACAGACAGGTAGTTGTGACAACTAACAGTATGAGAACAGACTTAGTTGTGACAACTAACAGTATGAGAACAGACTTAGTTGTGACAACTAACAGTATGAGAACAGACTTAGTTGTGACAACTAACAGTATGAGAACAGACAGGTAGTTGTGACAACTAACAGTATGAGAACAGATTAGTTGTGACAACTAACAGTATGAGAACAGACTTAGTTGTAACAACTAACAGTATGAGAACAGACAGGTAGTTGTAACAACTAACAATATGAGAACAGACAGGTAGTTGTGACAACTAACAGTATGAGAACAGACTTAGTTGTGACAACTAACAGTATGAGAACAGACTTAGTTGTGACAACTAACAGTATGAGAACAGACAGGTAGTTGTGACAACTAACAGTATGAGAACAGACTTAGTTGTGACAACTAACAGTATGAGAACAGACTTAGTTGTGACAACTAACAGTATGAGAACAGACTTAGTTGTAACAACTAACAGTATGAGAACAGACTTAGTTGTGACAACTAACAGTATGAGAACAGACTTAGTTGTGACAACTAACAGTATGAGAACAGACTTAGTTGTGACAACTAACAGTATGAGAACAGACAGGTAGTTGTGACAACTAACAGTATGAGAACAGACTTAGTTGTGACAACTAACAGTATGAGAACAGACTTAGTTGTGACAACTAACAGTATGAGAACAGACAGGTAGTTGTGACAACTAACAGTATGAGAACAGACTTAGTTGTGACAACTAACAGTATGAGAACAGACTTAGTTGTGACAACTAACAGTATGAGAACAGACTTAGTTGTAACAACTAACAGTATGAGAACAGACAGGTAGTTGTGACAACTAACAGTATGAGAACAGACTTAGTTGTAACAACTAACAGTATGAGAACAGACAGGTAGTTGTGACAACTAACAGTATGAGAACAGACTTAGTTGTGACAACTAACAGTATGAGAACAGACAGGTAGTTGTGACAACTAACAGTATGAGAACAGACTTAGTTGTGACAACTAACAGTATGAGAACAGACTTAGTTGTGACAACTAACAGTATGAGAACAGACTTAGTTGTGACAACTAACAGTATGAGAACAGACAGGTAGTTGTGACAACTAACAGTATGAGAACAGACTTAGTTGTGACAACTAACAGTATGAGAACAGACTTAGTTGTAACAACTAACAGTATGAGAACAGACAGGTAGTTGTGACAACTAACAGTATGAGAACAGATTAGTTGTGACAACTAACAGTATGAGAACAGACTTAGTTGTAACAACTAACAGTATGAGAACAGACAGGTAGTTGTGACAACTAACAGTATGAGAACAGACTTAGTTGTGACAACTAACAGTATGAGAACAGACTTAGTTGTGACAACTAACAGTATGAGAACAGACTTAGTTGTGACAACTAACAGTATGAGAACAGACTTAGTTGTAACAACTAACAGTATGAGAACAGACAGGTAGTTGTAACAACTAACAGTATGAGAACAGACTTAGTTGTAACAACTAACAGCATGACAACAGACAGGTAGTTGTAACAACTTTCAATATGAGAACAGACAGGTAGTTGTGACAACTAATAGTATGAGAACAGACTTAGTTGTGAAAACTAACAGTATGAGAACAGACTTAGTTGTAACAACTAACAGTATGAGAACAGACTTAGTTGTGACAACTAACAGTATGAGAACAGACTTAGTTGTGACAACTAACAGTATGAGAACAGACAGGTAGTTGTGACAACTAACAGTATGAGAACAGACTTAGTTGTGACAACTAACAGTATGAGAACAGACTTAGTTGTGACAACTAACAGTATGAGAACAGACAGGTAGTTGTGACAACTAACAGTATGAGAACAGACTTAGTTGTGACAACTAACAGTATGAGAACAGACTTAGTTGTGACAACTAACAGTATGAGAACAGACTTAGTTGTAACAACTAACAGTATGAGAACAGACTTAGTTGTGACAACTAACAGTATGAGAACAGACAGGTAGTTGTGACAACTAACAGTATGAGAACAGACTTAGTTGTGACAACTAACAGTATGAGAACAGACTTAGTTGTGACAACTAACAGTATGAGAACAGACTTAGTTGTGACAACTAACAGTATGAGAACAGACTTAGTTGTAACAACTAACAGTATGAGAACAGACAGGTAGTTGTAACAACTAACAGTATGAGAACAGACAGGTAGTTGTGACAACTAACAGTATGAGAACAGACTTAGTTGTGACAACTAACAGTATGAGAACAGACTTAGTTGTGACAACTAACAGTATGAGAACAGACTTAGTTGTGACAACTAACAGTATGAGAACAGACTTAGTTGTAACAACTAACAGTATGAGAACAGACAGGTAGTTGTGACAACTAACAGTATGAGAACAGACTTAGTTGTGACAACTAACAGTATGAGAACAGACTTAGTTGTGACAACTAACAGTATGAGAACAGACTTAGTTGTGACAACTAACAGTATGAGAACAGACTTAGTTGTAACAACTAACAGTATGAGAACAGACAGGTAGTTGTAACAACTAACAGTATGAGAACAGACTTAGTTGTAACAACTAACAGTATGACAACAGAAGGTAGTTGTAACAACTTTCAATATGAGAACAGACAGGTAGTTGTGACAACTAACAGTATGAGAACAGACTTAGTTGTGAAAACTAACAGTATGAGAACAGACTTAGTTGTGACAACTAACAGTATGAGAACAGACTTAGTTGTGACAACTAACAGTATGAGAACAGACTTAGTTGTGACAACTAACAGTATGAGAACAGACAGGTAGTTGTGACAACTAACAGTATGAGAACAGACTTAGTTGTGACAACTAACAGTATGAGAACAGACTTAGTTGTGACAACTAACAGTATGAGAACAGACAGGTAGTTGTGACAACTAACAGTATGAGAACAGACTTAGTTGTGACAACTAACAGTATGAGAACAGACTTAGTTGTGACAACTAACAGTATGAGAACAGACTTAGTTGTAACAACTAACAGTATGAGAACAGACTTAGTTGTGACAACTAACAGTATGAGAACAGACAGGTAGTTGTGACAACTAACAGTATGAGAACAGACTTAGTTGTGACAACTAACAGTATGAGAACAGACTTAGTTGTGACAACTAACAGTATGAGAACAGACTTAGTTGTGACAACTAACAGTATGAGAACAGACTTAGTTGTAACAACTAACAGTATGAGAACAGACAGGTAGTTGTAAAAACTAACAATATGAGAACAGACAGGTAGTTGTGACAACTAACAGTATGAGAACAGACTTAGTTGTGACAACTAACAGTATGAGAACAGACTTAGTTGTGACAACTAACAGTATGAGAACAGACTTAGTTGTGACAACTAACAGTATGAGAACAGACTTAGTTGTAACAACTAACAGTATGAGAACAGACAGGTAGTTGTAAAAACTAACAATATGAGAACAGACAGGTAGTTGTGACAACTAACAGTATGAGAACAGACTTAGTTGTAACAACTAACAGTATGAGGACAGACTTAGTTGTGACAACTAACAGTATGAGAACAGACTTAGTTGTAACAAATAACAGTATGAGAACAGACAGGTAGTTGTAACCACTAACAGTATGAGAACAGACTTAGTTGTAACAACTAACAGCATGACAACATAAAGGTAGTTGTAACAACTTTCAATATGAGAACAGACAGGTAGTTGTGACAACTAATAGTATGAGAAAAGACTTAGTTGTGAAAACTAACAGTATGAGAACAGAATTAGATGTAACAACTAACAGTATGAGAACAGATTTAGTTGTGACAGCTAACAATATGAGAACAGACTTAGTTGTTACAACTAACAATATGAGAACAGACAGGCAGTTGTGACAACTAACAGTATGAGAACAGACTTAGTTGTGACAACTAACAGTATGAGAACAGACTTAGTTGTCACAACTAACAATATGAGAACAGACAGGCAGTTGTGACAACTAACAGTATGAGAACAGACTTAGTTGTGACAACTAACAGTATGAGAACAGACTTAGTTGTGACAACTAACAGTATGAGAATAGACTTAGTTGTAACAACTAACAGTATGAGAACAGACTCAGTTGTGACAACTAACAATATGAGAACAGACAGGTAGATGTGACAACTAACAGTATGAGAACATACTTAGTTGTGACAACTAACAGTATGAGAACAGACTTAGTTGTGACAACTAACAGTATGAGAACAGACTTAGTTGTTACAACTAACAGTATGAGAACAGACTTAGTTGTAACAACTAACAGTATGAGAACAGACAGGTAGTTGTAAAAACTTACAATATGAGAACAGACAGGTAGTTGTGACAACTAACAGTATGAGAACAGACTTAGTTGTGACAACTAACAGTATGAGAACAGACTTAGTTGTGACAACTAACAGTATGAGAACAGACTTAGTTGTTACAACTAACAGTATGAGAACAGACTTAGTTTTAACAACTAACAGTATGAGAACAGACAGGTAGTTGTAAAAACTTACAATATGAGAACAGACAGGTAGTTGTGACAACTAACAGTATGAGAACAGACTTATTTGTAACAACTAACAGTATGAGGACAGACTTAGTTGTGACAACTAACACTATGAGAACAGACAGGTAGTTGTGACAACTAACAGTATGAGAACAGACAGGTAGTTGTGACAACGAACAGTATGAGAACAGACTTAGCTGTGACAACTAACAGTATGAGAACAGACTTAGTTGTAATAACTAACAGTATGAGAACAGACAGGTAGTTGTGACAACTAACAGTTTGAGAACAGAATTAGTTGTGACAACTAACAGTATGAGAACAGACTTAGTTGTAACAACTAACAGTATGAGAACAGACAGGTAGTTGTAACCACTAACAGTATGAGAACAGACTTAGTTGTGACAACTAACAGTATGAGAACAGACTTAGTTGTTACAACTAACAGTATGAGAACAGACTTAGTTGTAACAACTAACAGTATGAGAACAGACAGGTAGTTGTAACAACTTACAATATGAGAACAGACTTAGTTGTAACAACTAACAGCATGAAAACAGACAGGTAGTTGTAACAACTTTCAATATGAGAACAGACAGGTAGTTGTGACAACTAATAGTATGAGAACAGACTTAGTTGTGAAAACTAACAGTATGAGAACAGACAGGTAGTTCAGAATGAGAACAGACTAACAGTATGAGAACAGACTTAGATGTAACAACTATCAGTATGAGAACAGATTTAGTTGTGACAGCTAACAATATGAGAACAGACAGGTAGTTGTGACAACTAACAGTATGAGAACAGACTTAGGGGTGACAACTAACAGTATGAGAACAGACTTAGTTGTGACAACTGTTATGATCTCAGCCTGCAGGAGAAACGAGTCTCCCCCTTGAGAGTTATTCAGCAAGCCTGACCTAACTGGAAGGTGCAGGAATTATAGAGGCGATAACACAGATGTAAAATAGTGTGTTGAATTTATATAAAAGTTTGAGATTATGGGCAATGAGCAAGAAAACAGATAAATGACTTGTTAGGAGATGTGGACAAGTTACTGGAGGCGTGAGGCTCGCTTGTGGAGGGCGATGACCTCACTTGAGGCCAGACATCGCAGGGGAGAGGCCGCGCTTCGTCGAGCTCCCGCCAGGAGGGAACCCTAGTGATATTATCTCCAAGAGAAGAGAAGGTGCAGACGTTCCAGCTGTTGAATCGAGCTGAAGACGTTGCGGTCTCAAGTCCTGGACGGCGAGGAGAGAGTATTAAGCCGCCCAGTGACAGTTTTGTGGGCTGTGACAAGCGCCCTGGTCAGACGTTGTCAGAGGGAGAAGCGCCCTCGACCAGATAATCTGTGGTAAGCCCGATTTAAGCCAGTTCATAGTGTTTGCTTGTAGTTGGTCGTGTGCCCAGCGACAGTAGCGATGTTTATTTTCAAGTTAGAAATGTTTTGGTATGGCAGAAAGCCTAAAATAAGAGAGTGAAGTGGGAGGAGCGCGGAGCGACGTCCGTCTTCTCTGAGCGCTGGCGGGCAACTGAAGGAGCCCGGCTCCTGAGGGAGGAGGCCCCTCCCAGCGTGAGTGAGGCTCGCCCAGCGAGGTGGCGCATGGACTCGCCCACGGGGGAGTCCACTCTCATTAAATGTAGAAGACAGATAGAGATTGGAGACAAAGATGTTGTATGATTAATTTTGTTTATGTGTTAAAAAGGGAAACAATTTATTGGAGTGCAAATGGGTTGCAGGTTTGTCCTTTGGGGAAGAAGTTGCTGAGGACTTGGAAGCCAGCACAGAGGGAGTGGTTGATGAGACTCCAAGGCAGGGGAGGAGAGGACCCCGAGCTATGAAGAAGCAGTGAGGAGGAGTGTCACGTGCTTCTGCAGAGGTGGTGAAGTGCCACAGTTATTCGAGGAAACTTTATGGTGCAGCAGCCAGGAGAGCTGTGGATGATCCTAATAGGAGTAGGGAAGCACCATAGTTGTTCAAGGAATCTTCATGGTAGCAGCCTGGAGGAGCTGCAGAGGATCCTGGTGTTTAAGCCCTGAGGAACCTGAAGTTGTCAGGGTAGTGAAATAGTTCTAACTGATCACTTGTATGGAGGTGAGAGTGTTTGTCATTAGCGTGAACGACGCAGTGAGAGGTGAGTGATCGTTTGCCATTTATGTGCCAAGAAGTGTATATTGAAGTTTAGAGTTACAGACGTAGGCAGGAGTACCTACAGATATATATGTATTCTAAGACTGATAGAATGGTCGATTGATTCGTTGTGTGGCACGGATCATTTATACTGATATATATATATGTATGTTATTGCATTCAAATGCTGATTTGCCTTATATGTGTTTATAGGTATATATATATGTATACATTCTCTTGATGGTAGTGTAACATTATATTGTAAGACTTAATCTACTTGAGGAGGTTGATAATATTAGGTAATACCAAGAGATAGGATACCACTTAGCAAGCTGAGGATAGAGTTCTGATGGTGTTGGAGTGCAACCTGATTATAATAGTACAGAGTATAGGATTCATCATTATTATTATATGTATGCGTGTATTGTTATGTACTTCGTCCAGTAAATGTATTCAAATTTGCTGGTGTTTGCACTTGTCCCAGTGAGGCTTCCCAGGAAATAGTAAAGAAGGAGAGAGAGAGAGCAAGAAACAGGAACCACTGCTGTGGACAGGGTAAGACAGAAGTCTAGTAAGACAAAGGGGATTGAGGAGGTCATATTCCATAAGGAGAGAGTGGGGAGTCACAGCGGCTCGAGTGGGTGTGTGCACGTGACAACAAGGCTGCGTGTTGGAGCCGCATCCCCTAAACGTGTGACGTTGAGCCCCTCTCCAAGAGCCAGAAGTGCCTAGTGTGATCTCCTAGTGAAATATGAGCATTTGTCGAGTTGTGGGTTGGGTGGTCCGTCAGCGGTAACACCACCAAATCCACCACCGCAACAAAATTGGGGGCCTGTGTCCGGGAGAGTGAACTGACACACCCACACCCTGTCCAAGAGTGGATTTGTACACCCTTGCTGAAATAGATAAACTGTGTGACCGCAGGTGTATATTCTCTCTCTTGGGAAGACTCACAGGACAAGATGGATAAGGTGCAAGCATTTGTAGAATCAGGCAAGCCTGAGGACTTGGAAGGTTGCACGAGGGATCATTAAAACAAATAGCAGAAAAGTGTGGCTTTAGGTTGAAAGCATCTAAAGTGGCTGGGATGAAGGATGAGATCCTTAGGCAGTTAAGAGCCAAAAGCGAAGCGGCAGAGCTAGGAGCCCAGAGAGGAGCTGAAAGTGGAAAGGAGGATGATGGGCAGGATGAAGTGAGATCCCAGGGATCGAGTAGGAGCAGCAAGAGTAGCCGCAGTAGCAGGAGTAGCCGGAATAGGAGCTTGGAGAGATTCCAGTTAGAGCTCCAGATGCAGCGAGAGGACAAGGAGAGACAGTTCCAGCTGGAAAAGATGAAATTAGAACTCCAGATGAAAAATGAAGCCGAGAAAGAAAAAGAGAAAACCAGGCTGGAAGTAGAAAAAGAGAAAACCAGAATAAGGGAACTGGAGTTGGAACAGGAGAAAGAAAAAGAGGTGGAAAGAGAAAAAGAGAGAACAAAACAAATGCAAATAGAAGCGAATAGAACCTTGGCTGAGCAAAGGATCGAACATGGGTTGCCAGAGAGCACCACCCAGGTATCACGCTCACCAGATGTTAGGGTTAGGGAGAAGGACATTCCCTTGTTTGTTCCAGAAGAGGCAGAGAGCTTTTTCGAGCACTTTGAGAAGGTGGCCAGCATCAAGGAATGGCCACAGGAGGAATGGGCCCAGCTGGTCCAGTTAAGATTGACCGGTGCAGCCAGGGAGGCTTACACCCAATTGTCTCTAGAAGAGTGCCAGGATTATGCCACAGTAAAGAGCAGCATATTGCGCTCGTTCCAGTTAACCCCAGAAGCTTATAGGAAGCGTTTCAGAGAGATGATCAAAGTTGGAGCATGTACGTTTGCTGAGACAGCAAGGGATCTGGAAGACGATTCCAGAAGTGGATTGAAGCTGCTGGAGTTGGATCTTACGCTGACCTGAAGCAATTGATGGTCATGGAGAAGTTCTTGGAGATGATGCATCCCGAAACAAAGTTCAAGATCCAAGAAGCAGGGATAAAGGAGGTGAGAGATGCCGCAGATAGGGCGGACATGATTACGGAAGCATATAAGAGCTTGAGGGAGAACAGAGTGAAGAATGAGGTGAGACGCAGCAATGGCAGATCCAGTGGAGCCTGGGGAGGAAGAAATTACGAAAGACCCAGAAGAGTCTGGGGTGAGAAGAATTTTGATAAATGGGCGGATAAACGTAAGTACCCTAAAACTCAGAAGAGTAGGTCGCGCACTTCGTCTGAAAGTGAAGATGAAGGAGCTAAACGAGAAACAAATCATTATCCAGGAAATCAAGAGTCCAGTAAAGCCCCACAGAGTGCAAGTAGTGTACCTGGCCCGAGGAACTCTCATGCGAGTGGACAAAGTCAGAACCACTCTGGTACATATAGAAGAGACTTTTCCCAGGTGAGATGTTACAACTGTAACGGATTGGGTCACGTGATGCGAGATTGTCGGCAGGGCAAGAGAATTGTGACCCTGGCCATGTGTGACCCCCGAAGTAAATATACTAATGTGTTCCGAGACAAACCACAGATGGTGAACTTAGTGAACGAGAGGTATAGGCCGTTCATAAGTAAAGGTTGGATCAGTATAGGAGGCCAACCTGAGGTAGAAGTTGGTATCTTAAGAGATACCGGAGCTAATCAGAGCGTGATTGCGAGAAGCCTGATTGGGAATGATCGACGGTTAGCTGGCAGGAGAAAGATGAAAGTATATGGGTTATTGTCTGAGAGTGACATGCCCGTTTGTACTGTCCAGCTAAGGTCGGAATATGTGTCGGCGGAGGTGATGTTGGGAGTGTGCCCCGACATACCTGTTCCAGGAGTCCAAATGATCCTGGGGAATGACTTGTGCGGGACAAAGGTGTTGCCAAGAGTCATAGCGGAGACTGTGCCAGAGGAGTGCCCAGAAGGCCACGGCACGGGTGGGACACCTGAGAGTGTGAACCTGACTGACATCCGAGGAGATGAGTCAGGAGACCGCCAAGCCATTGAGTACCCTGTCTCGGTAGTGATGAAGGCAGAGGTGGCCGACGAGGAAGACGCTGGAGAAGATGAGACAGTGTCTATTCAGCCGGTAGAAGATATCGACGTAGATATAGCGTGGCTGTTTGATGAAGGTCCAGCTCAGGAAGATGAAGTCTCGGTGAGGCCAAAAGTGAAGATGGCCCAGCCAAAGAAAAATCATGTGAAGAGAGCGAACCTGAGTAGACCCCAGCCTGCTGAAATTAAGGGTCGGAAGGTGAGTGCAACTGTGCTGAGCAGAAGTGAGGAAGGATGTGGACATACTGAGGACGGGAGTAGAGCGTCAAGTGGTCCACGAGCACAGAGGCATTTGGATAGTAGAGTTAAGTTGTTTGAGATGTCAGGAGTTGACATGTTTCACAGAAAACGCGGAGGAGAGATAGTGAAGAAGAATAATAGCCGAGAAAATGGAAGGAGAAGAGACAGTATGTGTGGAGAGATGCTTACGAGCACTCTAGGAGAGGTAAAGCAACATGTACGATCGAGTGCTGTTGGATGTAGTACAGGGCTCGGAGAAACTTTAGGGAACAAAGAAGAGTTGAAGGAGAAGAAATGGAGTTGTATAGAGGCGAGAAGTGTGAGAAGAGGATGATGATACAAGCATGGAGGAGTAGAAGAAAGCCGAGGACTCGATGGAAGTCAAACAGGATGAGGTCTCGGATAAATGAGGAGACGAAAGGGAGGATCGTCGGTGAAGACGAGGGAGTGAAGTATGATGGCAGGAGACGAAAGTATAATGGCAGTATATGGAAGTGTGAAGACGACAGAGGAGGTACAGACAGTAGATGTCTGACTCTGGACGTGAAGAGAAGAAGACAAGGAAACGGAGGGTGGAAACAATAAGTAGAGTTGACCGATGGAGTGCAGGCGTCCAAGGAGGACAGCCTAGCCAAGAGGTGTCAGGGAAGTCAAATCGTTTGTGAGAAGATCATGTTTCGGGCGAGTTGTGAGCCAGATGTTGCAAGGTGCAATGAAGTAGTTGTAGACTCTAAGAGAGTACGTAAGCAGATCAACCGGTCGAACCAATCGGTTGGAGAACGAGACAGTGTGGTGGCGGATGTATTATCCCGAGCTTTGCCACTGGAATAACTCTCAAAAATAAGGGGAGGGGAGTGTTATGATCTCAGCCTGCAGGAGAAACGAGTCTCACCCCTTGAGAGTTATTCAGCAAGCCTGACCTAACTGGAAGGTCCAGGAATTATAGAGGCGATAACACAGATGTAAAATAGTGTGTTGAATTTATATAAAAGTTTGAGATTATGGGCAATGAACTAGAAAACAGATAAATGACTTGTTAGGAGATGTGGACAAGTTACTGGAGGCGTGAGGCTCGCTTGTGGAGGGCGATGACCTCACTTGAGGCCAGACATCGCAGGGGAGAAGCCGCGCTTCGTCGAGCTCCCGCCAGGAGGGAACCCCTAGTGATATTATCTCCAAGAGAAGAGAAGGTGCAGACGTTCCAGCTGTTGAATCGAGCTGAAGACGTGTGGTCTCAAGTCCTGGACGGCGAGGAGAGAGTATTAAGCCGCCCAGTGACAGTTTTGTGGGCTGTGACAAGCGCCCTGGTCAGACGTTGTCAGAGGGAGAAGCGCCCTCGACCAGATAATCTGTGGTAAGCCCGATTTAAGCCAGTTCATAGTGTTTGCTTGTAGTTGGTCGTGTGCCCAGCGACAGTAGCGATGTTTATTTCAAGTTAGAAATGTTTTGGTATGGCAGAAAGCCTAAAATAAGAGAGTGAAGTGGGAGGAGCGCGGAGCGACGTCCGTCTTCTCTGAGCGCTGGCGGGCAACTGAAGGAGCCCGGCTCCTGAGGGAGGAGGCCCCTCCCAGCGTGAGTGAGGCTCCCAGCGAGGTGGCGCATGGACTCGCCCACGGGGGAGTCCACTCTCATTAAATGTAGAAGACAGATAGAGATTGGAGACAAAGATGTTGTTTGATTAATTT